>JXCR01132960.1:170396-299500 GCA_002079205.1 Phalaenopsis hybrid cultivar
CTCCAATAGAATAATCACTAGCATCACACATCAGTTCAAATGGTTTCTCCCAGTTAGGTGAAACTATAATAGGGGCTGTGATTAATTTTTCCTTTTATAACTCAAAGGCGTTCAAACAACTTTCAGTAAATTCAAATTTCTTGTCCTTTTCTAAAAGTTGGCATAGAGGTTTGGTAATTTTTGAAAAATCTTTAATAAAACGCCTGTAAAATCCAACATGTCCAAGAAAACTCCTAACCTCTCTTACATTAGTAGGAGGCGTTAGTTTAGATATAACTTGAATTTTTGTCGGGTCTGCTTCCATACCATTTTCTGAAATTTTATACCCTAACACAATTCCTCCTGCAACCATAAATTGACATTTCTCCCAATTTAGAACCAAATTAGTTATTTCACATAACTCCAAAACCTTTTCAAGATAATTTAAGCATGCATCAAATGATATTCCAAATACAGAGAAATTATCCATAAATAGTTCCAATCCATCATCAATTAACTTACTAAATATGGACATCATACATCTCTGGAAAGTTACAGGTGCATCACATAATCCGAAAGGCATTCTTCGAAAAGCAAAAGTTTTAAAAAGACTAGTAAATGTTGTATTTTCTTGATCCTCAGGAGAAATAGGAATTTGATGGTAACCAGTATATCCATCTAAAAAACAAAATAATTTGTGCCCAGCAAGTCTATCTGCTATTTAATCTAAAAAGGGTAAAGGGAAGTGATCTTTCCTGGTGGCAATGTTTAATTTTCTATAATCAATGGAAATACGCCACCAAGTAACTTGTCCGATAGGTATTAATTCATTATTTTCTTTTGTTTCAACAGTCACACCTCCTTTCTTAGGAGCACAATGAATAGGACTTACCCACGCACTATCTGAAATAGGATATATAATTCTAGTGTCTAACCATTTCAAAATTATTTTTTTACTACTTCTTTCATTATAGGGTTTAACCTCCTTTGTGGATCAAATCTTGGTTTAGATCAAGCACTGTCTGAAATAGGATATATAATTCCAGTGTCCAACCATTTCAAAATTTCCTTCTTGGACTTACCTACGCACTATCTGAAATAGGATATATAATTCTAGTGTCTAACCATTTCAAAATTTCCTTCTTATTACTTCTTTCATCATCGGATTTAATCTCCTTTATGGATCAACTCTTGGTTTATATTGTTCATCTAATATTAATTCTGTGCGAGTTTAATCTCCTTTATGGATCAACTCTTGGTTTATATTGTTCATCTAATATAATTCTGTGCATACATATCGAATGACTGATTCCTTTAATATCAGCTAAGGTCCAACCAAAAACTTTCTTATATCTTTTTAAAGGACCTTTAATCTCTTTTGTGGATTAACTCTTGGTTTATATTGTTCATCTAATATAATTTTGTGCATACAAATTGAAGGACTGATTCTTTAATATCCACTAAGGTCCAACCAAAAGCTTTCTTATATATTTTCAATGTATCTAACAATTTTTGTTCTTGTCATTAGCTAAGGCCCAACCAAAAGCTTTCTTATATCTTTTCAATGTATATAACAGTCTTTGCTTGGCTTATATTGTTCATCTAATATAATTCTGTGCATACAGATTGAAGGACTGATTCCCTTAATATCAATGGTCCAACCAAATGCTTTCTTATATCTTTTCAATGTATCTAACAGTCTTTGCTCTTGCAGATCATTTAATTCNCAGATGTTGGAGAATAATTCATCCCTTAATGATCTAATTTCTTTGATATTGCAGCAATCTGTGAAGATAACATAGATATTGCATCAGAATCATGGATACTAGCTACTCTTTCAGGATTTACCCATTCAGGGGGCCATTGAAAATTATTGGTAGCCATCTCTTCTATTAATGAATAAGCCTCATCAAAAGGTTTTGACATTAAAGAACCACCAGCCACAACATCTATAATCGATCTAAGAGATCACACTAATCCATTATATAAAGTTTGAATTATCAACCAATCTGGTAACAAATGATGAGCGCATTTCCTAAGAAGATCTTTAAATCTCTCCCAAGCTTCATATATTAACTCTCCATCAATCTGAGAACGATGTTATGTCATTTCTAAGTTTAGCAGTTTTGGGTGGAGGGAAATATTTGGATATAAATTTCTGTGAAAGTGATGTTATGTCATTTCTAAGTTTAGCAGTTTCGGATGGAGGGAAATATTTGGATAGAAATTTCTGTGAAAGTTGGATCTTTAAATCTCTCCCAAGCTTCATATATTGACTCTCCATCAATCTGACAGAACGATGTTGTCATTTTTATGTTTAGCAGTTTTGGATGGAGGGAAATATTTGGATAGAAATTTCTGTGAAAGTTCTCCCCAATCTAGCAGTTTTGGATGGAGGGAAATATTTGGATAGAAATTTCTGTAACAGTTCTCCCCAAGTTTGATGTTATGTCATTTCTAAGTTCAGCAGTTTTGGATGGAGGGAAATATTTGGATAGAAATTTCTGTGAAAGTTCTCCCCAAGTTCTTAATAGTTTTGGATGGAGGGAAATATTTGGATAGAAATTTTTGTGAAAGTTCTCCCCAAGTTCTAGTAGTTTTGGATGGAGGGAAATATTTAGATAGAAATTTCTGTGAAAGTTCTCCTCAAGTTCTAATAGATCCAGGTGCTAACGAGTTTAACCACATCTTAGACTTATCCCTCAGTGAAAAAGGAAAAAGTCTAACATGTGCTAACAAATTTAACCACATCTTAGTCTTATCCCTAAGTGAAAAAGGAAAAAGTCTAACTTTGCTAACAAATTTAACCACATCTTAGCCTTATCCCTCAGTGAAAAAGGAAAAAGTCTAAGACTACTAACAAATTTAACCACATCTTAGCCTTATCCCTCAGTGAAAAAGGAAAAAGCATAAGTCTAAGAAAATATTTGGATAGAAATTTCTGTGAAAGTTCTCCCCAAGTTCTAATAGATTCTGGTGCTAATAGCTTAGCCTTATCCCTCAGTGAAAAAGGAAAAAGTCTAAGTCTAACAGCATCGTTTGAGACTCCTTATCTCCTCACTGAAAAAGGAAAAAGTCTAAGTCTCACAACATCGTTTGAGACTTTATCATATTTAAAAGTAGCACACAGTTCTAAAAAAACTAGTGAGGTGTGAGTTAGGATCTTCATTTGGTGTACGTCCAAATTGATTGTTTTTTTATCATTTGGATTATAGCAGGTTTAAGCTCAAAAGAATTAGCAGCTAAGTCAGGATTTTGGATAGATAAGTGAATTTCATCTGCTGTAGGATTTGCATAATCTCGTAGGTGTCTTGGTTGGTCTTCATTTTCTATTCCTTGATTGTTTACGTTGTTTTCCATTGTGTCAGGATTTCTAGGTTCACTTCTTAGTTTTCTAATTCTTCTAATAGTGCGTTCTAATTCTGAATCATAGGGTATAAGATTCAGTGCGTTCTAATTCTGAATCGTAGGGTATAAGATTTTAAGGTCCAAATTTACGCAATCCTTCTAATAGTGCGTTCTAATTTTGAATCGTAGGGTATAAGATTTTCAGGTCCAAATTTACGCTTTGATTGTTCACATTGTTTTCCATTGTGTCAGGATTTCTAGGTTCTTTTCTTAGTTTTCTAACTTTCTAACAGTGTGTTCTAATTCCGAATCATAGGGTATAAGATTTTCAGGTCCAAATTTACGCATACATTGCTCATGTTGTTTTCCATTGTATCAGAATTTTTAGGTTCTCTTCTTAATCTTCTAATCCTTCTATAGTGCATTCTAATTCCGAATCGTAGGGTATAAGATTTTCAGATCCAAATTTACGCATACAATTTGAAATTAGTACTCAGTAATATAATTAACTAAATATAGAAATAAGTTGCAATTCAAGTAAAAATTTTCTAATAATCCTAATTTGTCCGTTACTCTAATTGTGATTTGACTCACTCACTCAATCACTCCCCGGCAACGGTACCATAAACTTGACCGTGGCTTTTTATATGCTTAAAATATAAGATAAATATGGACGTAATAAATATTCAATAATTGTAAAGTCACACTTATTAACACAAGTATACGTATCGCTCAAGTAATATAAGACTCTAATGGAGTCCTAGATATCGAACCCACAAGGAGTGGTTTAGAATTACGAACTAAGATTTTAGAAAACAATACTTTAATCACAACAACGAAGTTCAATTTGCTTATATGTCACTAATAGGAAATTGAAATAACTAGATAATTTTAATAACTATTAAATAACTAATGATACTAATGAGGGTTTAATTGTGATATTCAATATATAAGNTCGAGTACTATGAAAGTTAATCCAAAAGATCAAAATAAATAGCAAATTAAAGCTATTCAATTACGAAGTGGAAAATAAATTGAAACAAGGATCCAAAAAGAAACTGAAGTTGATGAAGAGAAGGAAGAAATGGAAAATGACCAAAAGCAAAATGAACAAACACAGGTTTCTGTAAAAAAATCATTACCTCCATTTCCTCAAAGACTGACGCAGAAGAATAAAGATTAAAAATTTACAAAATTTTTGGAAATCCTTAAGAAGTTAACGATAAATATTTCTTTTGTTGAAGCTTTGGAACNAGATCTAAAGGTTTAATACCTTACGATTCAAAATTGGAACGTACTATTAGAAAAATTCAAAAAAAACAAAGAGAAACTAAAAATTTGAAAGAAATGACAAGTAATATAGAAAATCCAATAAATGAAAATCAACAAAGGCCTTTAAAAGATTATGTAAATTTGACAGACAATAAACTTCATTTAACTATTTAAAATTCTGATATTGTTGCTAATTCATTTGAGCTTAAACCTGCTATTATCCAAATGATACAAAATAATCAGTTTGGAGGGTCACCTACTGAAGATCCTAACTTTCATCTTTCTAGTTTTCTTAAAATTTATGCTACATTTAAATATGACAGAGTGTCTAATGATGTTGTTAGACTTAGACTTTTTCCTTTTTCATTAAGGGATAAAACCAAGGCTTGGCTAAGTTCTTTAGCTCCCAGATCTATTAAAACTTGGTGAGAACTAACAAAAAATTCTTAGCTAAATATTTTCCACCCTCGAAAACCGCTAAGCTTAGAAATAATATTACATTTTTTTATCATTATGCAGGGGAAATTATATATGAAGCCTGGGAAAGATTTAAGGATCTTCTTAGAAAATGTCCACACCATGCTTTGCCAGATTGGTTATAATTCAAATATTTTAAAATGGATTGGTAGGATCATTAAGATCTATTATAGATGTTGTTGCAGGTGGATCATTAATGCCAAAACCTTTTGATGAAGCATATTCTTTAATTGAAGAAATGGCTACTAAAAATTTTCAATGGTCCTCTAAAAGGGTAAATCCAAAGAGAGTAGCCAATATTCATGATTTTGATGCATTTTCTATTTTGACATCTCAAATTGCTGTTATTTCTAAAAAGATTGATCAAATAGGAGTGAACTATTCTCAAATACCCCCACTATTGGAGGGAAATTCACTAGGATAGATTATTGATACTCAACAATCTTATGAAACTTTAAATGCTATAAATAATCAAAATAANTTTTTGACATCTCAAATTATTGTTATTTCTAAAAAGATTGATCAAATAGGAGTGAACTATTCTCAAATACCCCCACTATTGGAGGGAAATTCACTAGGATAGATTATTGATACTCAACAATCTTATGAAACTTTAAATGCTATAAATAATCAAAATAACAATCCCTATTCTAATTATTTTAACCCTAAATGGAAAAATCACTCAATAATTCTGTTAATCCATCTGGATATCTCAACAATCAAGGAAATCCTATTTTTTGACCTTATTATCCTCTAGAATTTAACTCAAATCTTAACCCATAAGTTAAGGAAAAGAAGTTTACAATGGAAGAAGTGATGTTGAATATGGAAAGTCAAATACAGAATCAAGGGGCTGCTATTAGAAATATTGAAAATCAATTAGGACATATTGCTACTGCACTTAGNGAATCCATCTGGATATCTCAACAATCAAGGAAATCCTATTTTTTGACCTTATTATCCTCCAGAATTTAACTCAAATCTTAACCCATAAGTTAAGGAAAAGAAGTTTACAATGGAAGAAGTGATGTTGAATATGGAAAATCAAATACAGAATCAAGGGGCTGTTATTAGAAATATTGAAAATAAATTAGGACATATTGCTTCTGCAGTTAGTAATAGACCTTCTGGAATTCTTCCGAGTACTATGGAAGTTAATCCAAAAGATCAAAATAAATAGCAAATTAAAGCTATTCAATTACGAAGTGGAAAAGAAGTTGAAACAAGGATCCAAAGAGAAACTAAAGCTGATGAAAAGAATGAAGAAATGGAAAGTGACCAAAAGCAAAATGAACAAACACATGTTTCTGTAGAAAAACCATTACCTCCATTTCCTCAAAGACTGACGCAGAAGAATAAAGATAAAAAATTTACAAAATTTTTAGAAATCCTTAAGAAGTTAACGATAAATATTACTTTNGTAAAATCTCCAATTCTACGCCCAATAATATTATTTCTCTATTTATTTGCACAAAATTTCCAAAAGCTTTCACCTTCCTGAATCTTGGATGTAATCTTCACTTTAGTTGTAAAACTCAACTTATTTTAAAAAATCAATTGGCCATATTGAAAGTAAATTAAGATCGAAGTGAAAAGATCATCACAATTTCTTTATTTTTATGGCTTTACCAATTCAAATCACCATTTCACAAATCTCAAGACAAGGAGAAAGACAGAGAAATTACTCAGTTCTCATGGGGAAAACACAACAAAACTCGAAATTCATATATAAAATCAAAGTCATACAAACTGACAGAGAAAACTACTCATAACTCATGGGGAAAACACAACAAAACTCAGAATTCATATATAAAATCAAAGTCATACAAACTACTCAAGTAAATAACTTATCTCTAATTTCTCCCCAAGAATACTCCTTGAAGTTCCTCTAAATCTCTTCCTTTTTTTACAGCACACAAATAAATAAACTTATCTATAATTTCTCCCCAAGAAAACACCTCGAAGTTCCTCTGAATCTCTATAAATAACTTATCTCTAATTTCTCCCCAAGAACACTCCTCAAAGTTCCTCTGAATCTCTTTCTAAAACACAACAAAACTCGGAATTCATATATAAAATGAAAGTCATACAAACTACAACAAGTAAAACCATTTCACAAATCTCGAGACAAGGAGAAAGACAGAGAAAACTACTCAGAACTCATGGGGACTACAACAAAACTCGGAATTCATATATAAAATAAAAGTCATACAAACTACAACAAGTAAATAACTTATCTCTAAATTCTGAATTCATATATAAAATCAAAGTCATACAAACTACAACAAGTAAATAAAACTCAGAATTCATATATAAAATCAAAGTCATACAAACTACAACAAGTAAATAACTTATCTTTTCTTTTCAAGAACACTCCTCGAAGTTCCTCTGAATCTCTTCCTTTCTTTACAGCACACAGAATTCTTCTTCGAAGCGGCAAGGAGGAAGAAATCTCTCACTTTCCCTCTACTCTTACAATCTCTCAAAGAATTCCTCAAGCAAGGAGGAAGAAATCTCTCACTTTCCCTCCACTCTTACAATCTCTCAAAGAATTCCTCACTAATATTGGAATTTTTCTAATCTCTAGGAACTCTCCTAGCACTTCCTTTACTCCCTATATTCTTTCCCTCGGAAAGGAGGAAGAAATCTCTCACTTTCCCTCCACTCTTACAATCTCTCAAAGAATTCCTCACAACTAACCCTAAATTAAAATCTCTACACTCTACAAACAACAAAAACTCAGCGGACACCACCACGGGGAACCTTTCTAATCTCTAGGAACTCTCTCTAGCACTTCCTTCTTCCCTAGATTCTCTCCACCACTCTTTAATTTTCAGCCAAAATAGTCTATTAAAGTTGTGAATGAGCTTTCTCAAGAGTTTCCTAAGCATCCCTTTCAAATTTGGCCTTATCCAAAGCATCAGTAGGAATAACCGCCGAGCTCGCCATCGGTGGCCTCGAAGGCAGCGTCGGTGGACTTCTAAGGAATTTTGTCTTGTAGCCTCGGGAAAAACTTGCTGTCGGCGGGGTCGAGGGCACCGTCTGCAGCCTTGTTCAAATTTCCACATTTTGGTCCTTTTCGCTCCAAATTTTCTCCTTTTTGCATCTTTTTCTTCCAATGACCCTAATTCATCATTCCTCCATCAAAACATTAAAAATATATTTCTTTAAAGTGCACTATCATCAAAAACAGTATAAAATAGGTATGAAAGTCTCAACATATTTTCGTTGGGTCAGTCAGTCAACAGAAAAATGGTTTTTTCATAGACTTGAATGGATGTCATAAAATTCTTTATTTTATTTAATCGAGCACCACGAGTAAGTAGTGTATCTATCCTTCAAGGAGAATATATTGCTTGTGGTGTTGTGCTCGATCATTTAAACTATTGCCTTTATGAGATCAGTTTGGTCTTATATTTTTAAAACTTAAAATATTACTCTTTCAAAATAATAGATATATATATATATATATATATATATATATNCGGTTAAGTTTGATTTGGTTTGTTTTTCCTTAAGAATTCTGAACTTTGATTATGTGTATAGTTTTGTGTCAGCATTTAGTGTTGTGGCTTGATTTCGATGTTGATTTATTATTAGTTTGTTTAATAGGCATGAATTTGTGAAATGTGTTTACAAAAAGTGTATTTTCATATATAAAAGACGGTTTGTTGTTGATTGTGAAAATGACTGTTTGTGAAATGTGTATTTATGAATTTAGATAAAAATTTGTGTTTAAAAATACTTAAAACTTTAGAGAAAATTGAAAATTTGAAAAATCAAAATAGTGAATTTTATGCCTTCAGCACCGACGGTGTTGGCATTGGTGTTGATGGCGTCGTTGACCCGAGAGCAGCGAATTAACCCTTTAATTCATGATTTTCACCACAAACCTCCATTTTTACCCCCTTAAGTCACCTTCAACCTTCAATTTTGCACCTAGGGCTTGATTTTAGGCAGATCTGAGGCAATTTTGAGGCAAAGAAACTTCGGATTTCATCTCCTCTAGGTAAGAGCTACACTTTAAAGTTAAAATTTTTGGTTTTCACCAAAGATTTTTCTCACATTGACNGGAGAAAATTGGAAGGAAATTGAAAATTTGAAAAATCAAAATAGTGAATTTTAGGCCTTCAGCACCAACGGTGCTGGCATTGGCGTTGATGGCGCCCTTGACCCGAGAGCAGCAAATTAACCCTTTAATTCATGATTTTCACCACAAACCTCCATTTTTACCCCCTTAAGTCACCTTCAACCTTTGATTTTGCACCTAGGGCTTGATTTTAGGCAGATCTGAGGCAATTTTGAGGCAAAGAAACTTTGGATTTCGTCTCCTCTAGGTAAGAGCTACACTTTAAAGTTAAAATTTTTGGTTTTCACCAAAGATTTTTCTCACATTGACTAGACTTGAAATTTTGAATTTTTTTTTGAGAAATTTTGAGAAAATTCTTTCATGAAGAACTCTTGCTTAGTAGATTTAAGTTTAAAGTAGTTTACATTTTGATTTTCGAAATTTTTGGGATTTATTCGGAATTTTTGAAAATTTTTCTAGATTTCCTATGTCACCAAGATCGAATAAAAGAAAAGTAGAATATGACAAGCAGATATTTGTTAGCTTTAGAGCTAGTGCTCGATGTCATAGTTTGCAAGAAAATAAAAAAGTGATTCAGGACCGAGGTTTTAAAATATGGGAGGAGAAGTTGAACAATCGATTATCGCTCGACAATGGGAAAACTTATGCTATTTTACTGCTGATGCGATAGTTGGGATTGTGATGGAATTTTATGCCAACCTTCCTGAGGCTTCTGATGATNAATTTTTCTAGATTTCCTATGTCACCAAGATCGAACAAAAGAAAAGTAGAATATGACAAGCAGATATTTGTTAGCTTTAGAGCTAGTGCTCAATGTCATAGTTTGCAAGAAAATAAAAAAGTGATTCAGGATCGAGGTTTTAAAAATCTGGGAGGAGAAGTTGAACAATCGATTATCGCTCGACAATGGGAAAACTTATGTTATTTTACTGCTGATGCGATAGTTGGGATTGTGATGGAATTTTATGCCAACCTTCCTGAGGCTTCTGATGATTTTGTTTTTGTTCGAGAAAAAAGGGTTGAGTTTACTCCAAGAAAAATTAATGAGTTTTATCAGTTAGAAGATGTGTATAGATGTCAGTATCATTCTTTTTTTGCTACAGATCAGGCTTTAGATGAAGTTATTTCTTTTCTGACAAGTGAAAAAGGGGCTTGGAAAATAAAAGACGGAGTTAAAGTTAACTTTCCCCTTTCTATGTTAAATGTAGTTTCTAAAGCTTGAAAATATTTTATTTCTGTGAGGATGATTCCAACAAATCATCATAGTGAAGTGACCAAAGAAAAATCCATCCTGAACTACTTTATTCAGCAAGTGATGGATATAAATGTAGGCTCTATCATTTATATAAATACTCGATCTATTACTCTGGGAGAGACAACTGGTGGATTAGCGCACCCTACTCTGATTTAAACACTTTGTGAGCATGCAGGAGTTGATTTCAGACCTAATAAGGAGAGGATTGAGCCTCAGAGACCCATTGGGCCTGCCAACATCAAGACTTATGAGTTCCATGTTGATTAGAGATCTGGAAGATAGGCCAGGGTTATTCCTTCTACTTCTAAAATCATTTGTGAGCCTACTTTAAGTAACCCCAGCAACAGGGAGCTGTTGGACCAGATGATGATTCAACAGGGATATATTTGAGGATGGATCATAAAATGTAGAATATGGAGGCCAGAAATGCTCACATTGATGATCTGATTCACTGAAAATTTGAGTATGATGCTGCTTATGATGATGCTTTAGTGAGATACCTGAGGGGTGACCATACAGTTCAGTTCCCTATTTACCCTACTTATACTCTATATCAGCAGCAGAAGTTAGATGTTGATGATGAGGAAGATGATTACCGGGGATCTTTTTAATTGTTTGTTTGTATGTGTTTGTACTGTGCGATTGTATTATTTGTGTTATGTTGTTGTTGAGATTCTACTGTCATGTTATGTGAAACTGTAATGTGAAAAACTGTTTTCATTTTTAGAAATTAGTTTAGTTCTGTTGTTATTTTCAGCACTTTGTTATGTACTGTGATTAGCTCTTTCTCAGCAAATTTTATATGTATTATGTGCAATTTAATATTTTTAGCCTTGTAGTTTTCATATTAGCACCTGCAGCATTTCAAAATTTATGTTCAAAAATCAGAATCTCCAAGTGGTATGAATTTTTTTATTTATTTAATGCTTTCTTTTACCCTTCATTTTTAAAGTTTTTCATTTAAAAATCTTTTAAAAAATTTAAGTTTGGGGGGAGAAGAAATATCATTATTAGAAAAGAGCTTAATTTTATTTGTCCTCGCTTAACTATATTTACAAAATTTTAAATTTAACATGCCCTTTGGTATTATAAGTTAACTTTGGATAACTATATTTATTTGTCTAAATATATAGTAAATTTAAGCAAAAATTTTCAATAATAAAGGTTAATTCTAGGGGCTAAGATATTTGGTAAAAGAGAATAAGACTCTATGTTTTTCTATTTTTAGCAAACAAAATTTTTATTTTTGAAGTATTAAAAATCTTAAAGAGGTTCATGTAAAAAGAAAAGAGATAAAGTTTATGAAATCTTTAAGTTAATATAAATTTGTTAAGCGAAGAAATGTAAAAAGTTTTTAACTTTAAAAAGAGGATAGTGAAGTTCAAAATCTTTAAAGGCTATCCAGATATAGTAATCCTCGGAAAAAAAAGAAAAAAAAAAGAAAAAGAAAAAGAAAAAGAAAAAAAAAAAGAAAAGATGTGAGAAGAAGCTTGAGGAGATGTCTAATAAAAAGTTGGCTTCACTTGAATCAACTTAAGGAAAAAGACTCGGACACATTTTTTAAACTTTTTATTCGAATGTTAACTTAATTATTAATAAAGTTTTATGAAGTTATTTTTCATATGAATTTCCTAAGTAACTTTAATATAACAAATTGCAATTTTTCTTGAAAGAAATAGAGGATCGAAAACCTTAGACTTAATTACTCAATATCCTTACAGCTTTAGTATTAACTGGAATTGTTTTGAATTTTCTTAAGTTAAAACTATTATATTTAGAAAACTAAAATATGTAAGTCTAAAAGTTAAATTCTTTACCAAAATTCATATTTTTTTATGTAGTAGAGAAGTTACTTGAGGACAAGTAACATATAAGTTTGGGGGATTTTGATACACCAAAAATATATGCATTTTAAGACCCATATTTTATACCTATTTTTGGTGATATTTCACTTTAATGGAAGGTATTTTGATGTTTTCTTGCAGGTTGTTGATCTGATTTTTGGTGATATTTTACTTTAATGGAAGGTATTTTGATGTTTTCTTGCAGGTTGTTGATTTTTAGGGCTTAAAGTAAAAAGGAAGCAAAAAGGATGAAATTTTGAGTCAAAATGACATTTTTAAAGAAATGTTCAGCCCTGACAACGCCGAGGTTAGCGTCGATGGTGCAGAACAATTTAATGCTGGAGATTTTTACTCAGCGCCGACGGAGCCAGACCAACGCGGACGACGCTAGACCAGCGCTGACGGCACCAAAGGCGGTACAAACTCTGTTTCTAGAAGGTTCTATGTATTTGGACAACTTTTTGAAGAGTTTTTGGAGTCACCTCTTGGAGACCCGACCTTGGGCTCTAGTTAGCGCCAAATTTCATCAGAAAATGGGCTCCGCTACATTTTTCACTTCTCTATGTTCATTTTTTGCTCCAAATCATTCCATTCCACTATCATATTGGAGTCAATTAGTGATTTTGCTTTCATAGTTTAGAGTTTTTGTGGTGAGATTTAGTGTGAAACTTTCTGTAAGAGTGTTGGAAGGAGAAAGTGAGAGACTTTTTCTTCCCGCATTTCTAATGAAAGGCTACAAAGGATTTGCTTTGAGAAAGAGTTCCAGATAAGTTTGTTTATTTATTTAGTGTTGTATGAACTTTCTTTTATCAATAAAATTTGTGTTTTGTCGTATCTTTCTCATGAAGTTTGAGTAGTTCCCTCTATCTTTCCCCGTACTATGAGATATGGTAAAATGAAGAGATAAAAAGAATGTGCCATAATTAAAATATAATATAAATTGTGATGATTTTTCAACTCCGAACTTAATTGACTTTTCAATCTGGCCAATTGATTTGTTAAAATACGTTGTGAAACATGTTATCCGGGAAATGGAGTATGAACAGAGTGAGGATCACATTTGATTTCATGAAGGAGAAATTTTGTTCATGAAATTAAGTGCAATTAAATAGGGAAATATTCTTTGTTGGGTGTAAAATTTGAGAATCTTTAGGGTGACAGACTAAAATCCCTAATTTGGTTTTAGTGTTTAAAAACTAAAGCGAGAATTAGCCTTGAGGTGAAGGGAAGTGGGAGCTCTGGAGTGGAAGTCGGTATCCTTGTAGCCTAGCCACGGATTTAGGGACTAAACTTAAGATTTTTCAATGATTTTCTATGCATTGTATAAGGGTTGAGAATTAAAATTGCTCCTATTTGGCACAATACATATTAAAAACATTTATCTCATCTCATTTCACCAGAATTNAAGTCGGTATCCTTGTAGCCTAGCCACGGATTTAGGGACTAAACTTAAGATTTTTCAATGATTTTCTTTGCATTGCATCAGGGTAGAGAATTAAAATTTCTCCTATTTGGCACAATACATATTAAAAATATTTATTACATTTCATTTCACCAGAATTTCATTATAGTGGGAAGAATGTTTTTTAACATAAGAAATCTTCATTGCCTAAACATAGTTCTTAGATTAGTATTTAGTATTTAATAGTTGCATTTTTGTTTTTTCTAATAGTTAATTAATTTAGTTTGGGTAATATCTCAACATTCAAAATGAGTGACAGTGATTTCATTATATTTNGAATGTTTTTTAACATAAGAAATCTTCATTACCTAAACATAGTTCTTAGATTAGTATTTAGTATTTAATAGTTACATTTTTGATTTTGCTAATAGTTAATTAATTTAGTTTGGGTAATATCTCAACATTCAAAATGAGTGACAGTGATTTCATTATATTTTCTGTAAATTTCATGTTAAAATTTATCATTGCTAACTTACACCTTCACCGTGGGATTGATATTTGGGGCTTAAATAGAAAGTCCATTATTACTTGATAATAATATGTATACTTACGTAAAATCTCATTATTAATTGCTTATAATTATAAATATATTTTACACAACTTATTTTTCATATAAGGACCAAGTTTTTGGCGATGTAGTGGTGTCAAATTCATAATCCTTACATATAAAAATTTGGGATCAATTAGTAATAGTATATGCTTTTGATAAATTTAAATCATANACGTAAAATCTCATTATTAATTGATTATAATTATAAATATATTTTACACAACTTACTTTTCATATAAGGACCAAGTTTTTGGCGCTGTAGTGGTGTCAACTTCATAATCCTTACATATAAAAATTTGGGATCAATTAGTAATAGTATATGCTTTTGATAAATTTAAATCATATTTAATTGGAACTCATTATGTAGTGCATAAAGATCATTCTGCTACTAATTATTTAATGAAAAAGAAGGATGTTAAATCTAGGCTTACAAGATGGATTCTTCTTTTGTAAGAATTTGATTTTGTAATAATAGATCAAAAGGGGATCGAAAATGAAATTGCTGATCATTTGTCCAGGCTAGAATTAGAAAAACCACTCTATTTTAAAAATGAAATTATTGAACATTTTCAAGATGAAAAATTATTTACTATTAATGAGTGGTGTGTTTCGTGGTATGCCGACATTGTGAAATTTATTGTTAGTGACATTATACCCTATGGAATGACATATCAATAGAAAAGGAAATTTATTTCTGAAGCTAATACTTATTTTGTGGATGACCCATTTAAAGTTAATGGACATAGACTGAAACCTTATTTTATAGGTGATCATCATAAGTTTAATGATGGAATGAGGTTGAGTCAACCAGAGTAAGCACTAGTTACGTCGGGCTGACCACATAAAACCAAGCGCTTTGTGGGAGGCAACCCATAGTTATCAGTGTGTTTTTATATTTTGATTATTTTTTGTGTGTACTTAAGAAAATTGGGGTATTATTTTTGAGACTATTATGTGTTAGTATTGATTTCAAGACTTTATTTAGTGATCTAGACATGTTAAAATGAGAATTTGGACGTTATGTTGACTTGTGTAAAAATGTGCACTGGTGCTTAAGCGCCAAATCCGGTGCTTAAGCATGAAAGTTTAAAAACATGTGCAAAATTAATATTTTAGAAGGGAAAACCACATAGAAGTTTGCAAAAACATGCCAAGGAAGTTTCTAAACGTGTCTAGGAGTTCTTGGAAGGATTTAGGCCTATAAATAGAAGGGTTTAGTGAAGGATCTTCACCCTAGATCATTTCTAGCCCTAAAGTCTAAGAGAGAGATTTTAAGATGATCTCTTCATGGAAGATGGATTTGAAGAAGAAGGAAGAGACCATGAGGAAGAAATTCATTAGTCGAAGTGCACAAGAGATGTATAACAATTTCTTAGCCATTAGTATTAAAGGGATATCAAAGAAGTTCAACAAATATGAAAATACCATGTTTGTATTGGAGACTAAGGTATTGGAGATTCATGCACACCTTGAGTATATTGGATGGCAATTGAAAATGCAATTTATCCATACTAGTTATAGAGGAAGTGGATAAGGAGATGTTTCTTAATCAAAAGTGGATTGAAGAAGATTGCATCAAAGCACATCACCACCGTCCATTTTATCAACTTTATATTCCAATTACCCCAGGAGAGAATAATGAAAGACTTGAATTTGTTCCTTCTAATGAAGAATGGAATTAAGTTCTATGTTTAAAGTTATGTTTTTGTGTGTTTGAATTTGTTGTCTTTAAGTGTTTTAGTGTTTAAGACTTGCTTTTAGAGTTTGTGCTACTTAGGTGTTTAATTGTGAAAAAAATTGTTAAGTGTTTGTATTTAGGAAAATTTTCTCATCCAAGACTATATGGCATGAGAACTAAGTGTTTAAATGTATTTGTACTCGTTTATGAATTAATATAAGTTTGTTTGTGTGAAATTTTGTGTTATTTTAGCCTCGAATTAAAATAGTTATTAAAGAGAAATTTGAGATAAATGAGAGTTATAGACCATTTAAAGGTGGTTCACTAAGGCAAATAGTGCATTTTATTTTAATTTGAAATTTTTGAAATTCGTGCACTGACACCTAAGTGCCACATCTCACACTTAAGCATGAGCAAACCTGATAGGCAGATGCCTAAGCGCCACTTTCCCACGCTTAAGTGTCGATTCACAAAAAACGATTTGCAAATGGTTAAAAGTGAATTTTTGAGCCGAAAATCAACATTTTTACACCTCCCGTCACCTTCAACCTCTCAAAAACATGATTTTGTAGAGCTAGGGCACACCATTAAGTGGAGATTTCTTGGTGGAATCAAGAAAGAATTGCTAGATTCAGATTTCTTAAGGTAAGAGCTTTACTTCTGTGTAAAATTTTTGGATTTTCACCATGTATTTTGAGTATATTTGGAGAAATTTGAAAATTCACTATTCATGATGAAAAATGAGGAAAAATCTATGGAAATTGCATGGGAAGTTTAGTTTGTGCTTTTTGAAGTTTAGTTTAGTGATTTAAACTTGATTTTTGAAGTTATTGTTGGAATTTATCAAATTTGTAGAATGGCACCAAGAATGAAGAGGAGCAAAGGAAAAGCCCCTTTTGATTCGAGTAAATTTGTTAGTTCAAAAGCTCAAGATCAGTATAGTGATGTGTTGCAATCACACAAACTCATTCAGGAGCGATGTTTTAGAAATTCGGGTGGAGACGTGGAAGATTTAATTTTTTGCCGATAGTGGGAACAATTCTGTTATTTCTCTGCTATGGCGGTTCTTTCTGTTGTTAGGGAGTTCTATGCAAATCTCTTTGAAGCTGAAGACAATTTAATTATGGTTTGAGGAAAGTTGTTACCTTTTTCGCCAGATGTAATTAACTTGTTTTACCATTTACCACTGGATACATTATATTTTTTTGCAAATTATAGTACTACTGAGGCAGAGTTAGATGAGAATATTTCTTACTTGACTATTGGGAGAGGACTTTGGAAGATTACCAATGAGAGGAGAGTCAACTTTCCAACTTCAAAGTTATGTGCACATTCAAAGGCTCGACACTATTTCATTTCTGCTCGTCTGCTTCCGACCAATTATCTCAATGAAGTGACCAGAGAATGAGCGACTTTGAACTATTGTATTCAAGAGGGAAAGATTATCAACATTGGAGCTTTGATCTGTCAGACTATCATCAGTTCTACTACAGCTGTTACAATTGCAGGTCTGGGATTTGCTTCCTTGATCTTTTCTTTGTGTGAGCAGACTAGAGTTAAATACGATAGCTGGGAGGAAGTATTATTACCTCTAAAGCCCATCACTAAGGTGAATGTGAAGACTTATTCTGATCATTTAATTTTTGGTTGGAGAGGAGGATTTTCTTGGAGCTATGGAATGGAGACGTCTGCTGCTTCTACCTCTGCTACTTCTACATATAGACTATCTACCTCACGTGCTTCTACATCTTGAGGCGAGTCTACTAAGACTCAAGATCAATTATTGTAGAGGATGATGGATAATATTAATTACCACTAATAAGGTAAGAAATTTAGAGTGTTTTGCAGATCATACTAACAGGTATAATAGGAGAAAAAGTGATTATGAAGAGAAATTTCACTCATCTTTGGAGAGCCTCATTAGGGGTGACCTACGAGTGCAATTTCCTCCATATCATAGATACCCTGATTATGAGCTGGCAAAAGTTTGGGATAACAGTGATTGAGAGGATGAAGAGTAGAACTGAGAGATTTATTTTATGATTGTAATATGATATGACTATGTGGTNCCCATTCTAGCGACTAATAATTTCTAATTTGGTGACCGACACCTTCTGACGACTCCGTTGGGGAGAGTTTCTCTCTTCATTGTGATCAAGGAGTTGTCTTCATACATCGGTAATGTGTCCATGTCCCTTATGAACCAGATTACCCTTCTGTTGTTCACATTTTTCACCCATTTCTTTCTTGATTAGGTACAGTCAACTCTTTCAGATTTCAGGACCGTCTGTTCAATCGCCTTTGAACAGAAAGGTTCATGAGTTCACTATGACTTTTATCTTTATGTGGGGTTGGACCCCCGATAGGTGAGTTGGTGCATTAGTTTCACCTGAGTGATGTGCGTTGTGATGTTGGTCCCACACTGGGTCCTAAACTTTACTCTTCTCCTTTAATCTTTTCACGTTTGGCTTGTTGCTTTGCTAATTAAATCAAATCATTGCATTCTTTGCTTTTAACACTTCCTATTTAATTAATATTGTTTTCCCACTTTTAATTTACCTTACTAAATCTTAAAGTCTTCACAAACTAAAATTAAAAAAAAAAAAGAAAGACTTGTCTAGTCCAGAGAGTGACCCTTGTAATTTTTAGTGTTTAAACTAGAATTACAAGGTATTGGCCAAATACTAACCACAAAACTTTCTTTTTGAAGCTGCTGGATTGATGTTCCCGACGCTCTTTCTCTTGCAACTTGTCGACTAGCCGCGATGCCCGCAATGTTGCCCCCACCAGTAAGTTTGGAACCAGATTCAATGAACTCAAGGTCGTACTTAGAAAGGCCCCACTTGTTGTCATGAAAGTCAATGCTCTGGAAGTATAGGAGCCGTCAATTGAATTTAAGCTAAATTTTCCTTAAGATTTCCCTTTATGTAAGAAGGTGAAGACTACTACTACCCCAACACCTATCAAGTCTGTTGTTCTCTCGTCTATCCGCTCAAGAGTTGTTGCACCTACTACCGCTAGATTCACTGTCACTATGCCTGCCATGACATCTGTCAAAGGAAAGGAAGTTATGATTATTGAAGAATTTACCGCCTTGCCATTGATTTTTGAAACCCGGTCTAGTTCAAAGTTTGTGTCATTAACCAGGTCATAGAGAAGAAATTGTAGTCAAAGGATTTAGAGGGCTACTAAAGCCTGAGTTCTAGAGAAGGTATCTTTTGATGAGATTCCTCATCAAGAGGAACACAGATTTCTTGAGACATCTCCGCTTCTGGGAGGGAGTAGATTTCACCAATTAATTGGTACTAATGGGTATGAAAGTATTAAGAATATTTCCGCCACTATACCATTACTTCATTGTCGTGATGAGGAGAGGGAGAAACCCACTCCTATCACTAAGGTCTGTATAGTAATTCAGAGATTGACTGTCAAAGAAGAATGTTCAATTGTTGAACTACTTAAGCGAGTGGGATGTGCGGTATCCCCTTAAATGAAAATAAAAGTTTTGAAGGATGTTGGATCTGCCTGTCAGTCTTAAAGATCAGCTGAGGTTTTGTCAGCTCTCATTCCTGTCAGATTCCATTTAGGAAGCCAAGTTGGTACTGTCATCACTGCCACCAATTTTGTTATCATTACTACTAAAGGTCAGCAGGATGTCGACCGGTCAAGTCACGTCTGGGTCCGAGGATACTACCAGTTGTTGCTCATAACAATATTCTAGAAAATGAGAAAATGAACAAGTTGGCTGGTGTTGTATTTGGTTTTCTCTGCAGGAAACATGCCTCTCACCAACGCACTGATGCCCCCATTGAGACAGCTTGTCTTAAGGCATCATCATCAGAGATGAAGGAATGGGAACCTAAGGATGCAATATCAGTACAGTTTGATGAGCTCACATGGAATGAAGCAAGAGTCTGAAGTATCAGGTGTCATTGTAACCGTTGCTGCCAAGTCTATTGTATAGAGGGAGGATGTTCAGGAGAGTCCTCCAAATCTCATGATAATCTAGGAAAGAACAATTAAGGAAAAAGTCAAAAAGCTTAGAGCCAAGAATTTTTAGTTAGCCAAAGAACATTGAGTAGCTATGGATGATGAAAATTTCAATTTTAATGATTACCTCGATGATGATTTTATGGATATTAATGTCATCGAGACTAGAGCTGCTTCGTCTGCATGGAATGCCCAATCGGTTGCTGAAGGGAATGCCGTTGATGAATTGCACAATGTTATTTTATTAAGAGATGAACAGATCAGTCAGATGGAGAAAAGAACGGAAGAGATGGCCACCACCATGTCCTTCGTGGCTATAATTCATGGACAATTCCAGTTGCAACAGCTAGCTTATCAAAAAGTCAACCAGCTAGAGATAATTCACATTTTAGACAAAGGGAGAGAAGTTGCCTCCATCAACAGAGACAATCAACAAAAGAAAGATTCCTCACAGAGTATAATACCAGAGAAAGATATCAAACATATGGTGGAAAAGCAAGTTCAGGAGGCCTTAGCTCAATCTAGGGGTGGTGCATCAATTTTAAAAGATGTCGTGCCCTACCCTAAGGGTTTTGTGTCACCAAACATTAAGACATTTGATGTGACCCAAAATCCCTGCCAGCATATAGCCCATTTATGAGCAAGTTGTTGCAATGCTGGAGGTAGTGAAGCATTGCTCTTCCGTCAGCTTGTCAGCAGCCTGTCAGGGATCACATTCGATTGGTATGTCGAGTTACCTAACTGATCCGTGAAGAAATTTTTCGAGTTGAAACATTTTCTTGTAAAGAGAATTACTGGAACATAACATTATGTTAATATTGGAGATCTTGTATTAGAAAGGCAAAAGCCTAAAAAGATTTTGGTGGATTATAACTTAAGGTGGAGAAACCTAAGCATGAAAAGAGAGCCTCTGCTACAGGAACAACATGTTATTGAGATTCTACTCGAAAGCTTTCATGGACCAGTAGCTTTCATGCTTAAGGGACTCACCATCAATTCCTTCAAGAAACTGCTAAGTAAGGCAAGGAGTCTACAAGATGAAGTCAAGCACATGGAGTCCTATGAAAAGACATACAGACCTAGACCAGCCAGAGTATTTGAGAAGAAGTCCGGAATAGTAGTGACAATTGATGTAGGAAAGTAGCCAATGAGGATTCATGTCGAGCATTCTCAGCAGAATTCCCAATAGTTATCACAGCATATTCAGCCTCAACAACAATAAAAAATGTAGCAGTATGGCCAATGTAGCCAACAGTCATACCAGAAAGGACCATACTGGGCAGATGGTAGACGGGTTCCAACTTTTTTAGAATGGATGAACAGATTGTATTCATTCAAAGATGAAGTTGTGCCAAAGTGATGTTCGGAAATTTAATGAAGAAGACCGAGTTTAGATTGTCATAGCTAAAGATGCCAAAGGAAGTTGACAAGAAGGATCATCCCAATTTTTGTCCCCTTCATAGGGTGTTGAGACACACAATAAAGGGCTGTTTCAATTTCAAGGATTGGCTCAAGAGGAAACATAAAGAAGGAAATATAACAATCCGGAAAGAATATTTAAAAAACCCTAAAAGAGATTCTGTAAACACGATTACGGTCGAGCCAATCACTCCAATAGAACCGTATTTAGAGGAAGATGGATAGAGCATAGTTTAGAGAAAATCATCCAAGAAGATAATTGACCAAATTTAGACCGCTTCAACCCAGGCATCCATCCAGTCTATAGCCTACCCAGCCTGAGTTAGAGATTTCACTAGAGAAATAACCGTAGCCGGAGAAGAAGAACGTTGTCATGAAGGTCAATAGCATGGGGAATAGGATAGGAGTTCCTCTGTTAGGTTGATTGTCTCGAATTTGGGGAAGAAAATCCTCGAGCCCCAAACCATGTATGATTATCTCTTTACCCCATTGGGGTCTTTTGAATATAATGATTATGATTTTGGCTACGTTCTAAATGTCTCCAGTGATAACGTAATTGACTGTTCAATCTAAATCCGATCTTGATTCCCAAACTAATCCTCAAATCATATTTATGCCTGAGGAACATGCCAATAAGAATGAAGAAGATATTGACAACACCGGTTATGATAGCATCGGGAAGGACGAACCAGTCCTTGAGTATCATAGTACACCGCTTACCATCAACTTTGATTTTTTTGATGTAGAAGAGACACCAAAAGTTTTGCCAACAACATTGCAAGATGAAGAAGAGAGATTATAGAGATAAATCAAAAAATTGAAAAGGATTTATCCCTGAGAACGACTCCAATAGACAAAGAAAAGCAAATAGTTACTCGAGAAGAGCCACCTCCACCTCCGCTAGCGGAAGAGACACATAACCAAGAGAAGATTGGAGGATTTTATAAAGTGGATTATAATGTACTAGCTCATCATAGGAGGTTGCTGGCCAAACTAAGCATCTACAAGACTCTGATCTTGTCAAAGGAAATGAGAGAGTCTCTAGTTAGTGCTTTACTGGATCCAAAGATTTGCTTAGCTCAGTAAGCCAGAACATCCTCAGATGAAGTTTGTTCGTTAAAGGAAGAGCCTGGGATAACCTTCACACATGAAGAATTGATGCTCAACACCACCAATCACAACCGATGGCTCTACATCTCCATTAATATCGGCAAATTTGTGTTGTCCAAAGTCTTGGTAGATCTGAGAGCGTCACTCGACATAATGAGTCTACGGACATTGGCATACTTGGATATTGATGCACAGGATCTTACAGTCGATAAGATGATGTTAAGAGGAGTTAACCAGAAGGGAGTTAGAGCATTTGGATTGATTTCAGTTTAATGAAAGTTGGAGAGCTAGTAACAACCGCAAAATTTCATATCATCGACGCAGAGGCCTCTTTCAATGCTTTACTTAGTCGACTATAGATTCACGAGCATAACATGGTTTCGTCATCTCTGCACCAATGCATCAAATATTTCAATGAAGGAAAAGAACATTGTATCAAGGGAGATTTACAACTATTTTCAGTTCATGAAGTAGGCATCCACAAAGACCTCGCTTACTATGCACCTCCAAAGAAGATTGACTTCTTCTGTGAAGTCGTGACGAATGAAACGAGAGATTCAGAAGAATAACAAGAGCAAGGGCATTCAACTCTGCTTCAACAATTTGCTACCATTTATTCACAATAAGATGATAGAGGTTATTTTACCCCACGCGCTCGAGATTGAGGTCGGGGATGTGGACTAGGAAGAACAAATAAGATTTTTGAATGGACTAGGCCAACCATCAACATTCATGCGGAAGAATGATACGAGGAAGAAATGGACAAAAGTAAATACAAGTTGATGTATGATCAGATCAACCACTAAGTACATGACATGACACTCCACCCTCAAAAGGTTGAGAGTTTAGAGATCAAGGAAGTCTGTAGTGTTGGCTCAAAGATGATCAAGTTTTGTCATGCTTCCCCTTCTAGTAGTTTTAATTCATGTAAATTTTGAAGAGGATTCAAATGAATTAATGGAATTACGTTTTGGTTACTTTTCTCCTTGTGTACAAAAATTAATTCAACAGGGATATGTGTTAAAGAAAATGCCAAAGGATAAGCTACAACTCTTTCGGAAGTTGTTGAATGTAAAAACTCAAGCTTCTAATTTGAAAGAAGGTCTTGGATTCAAAATGTAGGACTAGTAGATGACTCAAAATTTTGCATGGTTGTTTCTAGTAGATTGGAAGAGGATTGCCTCAATGTAAAGGATGGCTCTGAAAATTAGTCGATAGGTGATGACCACCAAAATTTTAAAAAGAGATTAAACCAACCGTCAACGAGTTAAAAGAAGTCAACCTCGGGACTGAGGAGCAGCCCCGACCTACCTTCATAAGATCTCTACTCATCAAGGAAGAATCCATAGAATTGATAAAGTTATTGTCAGAATTCAAAGATTTCTTTGCATGGAGTTATGATATAATGTTAGGACTATCATCAGAAATTACAGTGCACAGGATTGGGGTAGACAAAGATATGACCCCAGTGAAATAAACTCCAAGAAGGACGCCTGGAGATAAAGCAACAAGTCATTACTGAGTTAAAGAAGTTAATAGACACTAACATTGTGCGGGAAGAACAATACCCCACATGATTAGCCAACAATGTGTTGGTTAAGAAAAAGAATGGACAAATTAGAATTTTTGTTGACTTCAAGGACTTAAACAAAGCATGTCCAAAAGATGAGTTTTTGTTACCAATACCAGAGTTGATGGTGGACATCAGTTCGAAGCATGAGATTTTCTCTCTTATGGATGGATCCTCATGTTACAATCATATCAAGATGGCTCCAGAAGATGTAGCACTTAAAGCTTTCAAGATGCCAATTGTGGTTTTCTGCTACACAGTAATGTCATTTAGGTTGAAGAACGTCAGAGCAACATATCAATGAGCTAAGACGAAGATCTATGATGACCTCATTCACAACCAAGTAGAATACTACGTGGATGAATTGGTCATCAAAAGTAAATAGAGAAAAGACCATTTGTATGATTTGAGAATCATGTTTGAATGATTATGACAATATAATCCTAAGATGAATCCCTTAAAGTGTGGCTTTAGCGTCACCTCCAGGAAATTTCTAGGATTCGTTGTTCTTCATTGGGGAATCGAGATCGACCCAAATAAGATTAAAGCTATCTTTGAAATACCTTCTCCTAAAACCTTGAAACAAGTATGTTCCTTCTAAGGAAAGTTGGCATACCTTAGACACTTTATTTTTAATCTCTCAGGTAGGTGCCAAAAAGGATGCCAAATTCATTTAGGAAGAGAAACTCTAGCTGACCTTTAAGGATGTTAAGCAATATTTAATGACACCTCTTGTGTTGGCAGCCCCTACTATGAGAAGACCTCTGATACTTTATACCGCGGCCTTAGATGACTATCTCGGAGTCCTGTTAGCTCAAGGCAATGATGAGGCCCTGTTAGTTCAGAGCAATGATGAGAGTAAAAAAAAACACATTCTACTACTTGAGTCGCCATCTAATACCGACAGAGGTAATGTATCATCTTATTGCGAAACATTGTTTGGCTTTAATTCACATCGCCAAGATGCCTATACATTACATGCTTTCTCATAAGGTAACCATTATTTTGAAATTTAATCCATTGCAACATTTAAATACCCGACAACACTTTTTGTACATCTAACATGTTAGTTGATGATTTTATTGCAATTCAATATAACTTTTGTTCCCCTCCGCACTATCAAGGGACAAATTTTAGTTGATTTTCTCAAAGCACACCCACTTCCAGCTGGGTCCCCTCTCAATGATGAGCTACCAAAAGCGCAGATACTATAAGTGGAATATTCCAAGGAAACACATTGGGAAATGTACTTTGATGGAGCTTTATCAGCCAAAAAGGAGAAAGGATCAGAGACAAATATACCATGTAAAGTAGGAATTCATTTGGTTCTCATCACACCAGATCCGGGTATGTTGAGATTCTCCTATCACCTAACAGAGCCATGCATAAATAAAGAAGCAGAATATGAAGCATTGACCACCGGGTTGCAATTGACAATTTTAATGAACATAACAGACATTGCCATCTATGGCGACTCACAACTTATCATACAACAAGTCATCGAACAGTATAAGTTCTTGAATCTGAGGCTAGCAGAATATCATCAGTACATAATGAAGCAACTGGAACAGATCCATAGGTGAACTCTATACTGGATTCCTCAGGAAGATAACGCTTATGACGACGCTCAAGTGAAACTTGCTAAGGAGCTGGTGTGTCCACTAGAGGATTCCATTAATATTACACTGCAAGGACATCAAAATTTTTTGAAAATTGACCTCGACAATCTACATAAGTTCAGAAAAGAAGAATAGATGATGTTTGCAATAGCTGACATTAATGAAGATTGGTGCAAGATAATTATAGAATATTTGCGAATAGGAATGCTACCAGAAGAAAAGTCTGAAGTTTATCACATCAAGAGAAGAGCCATGTCATATGCCTTGATGGGTGAAGTTCTCTATAAAAGGTTATTTGATCAGATGTGGTTGCGATGTCTGAGCAAAGCGCACAGAATATCATCAAAGAAGTACACGTCGGATAGGGTGGAGCTCACCAGTCAGGGCCAAAGATGAAAATAAAGATTAAAAGACTCAGATAATACTGGTGAGCTGATGCGGCAGATTTGTGTGTATTAATTTTGTAAATATTTTTTAATATTACAAAATACACACAACAGTTATAATAATAAACATGGAATATAAACTAAATAAAAATAACTTTAGTAAGAATAATATTATCTTTTTAAAAATCTTTAAAGTGTGAAATCCCTTAATAACAATGCAAGTATACATATCTCTCAAGTAATAAAGGGCTCTCATGGAGTCCTAGATATCGATCCCGCATGGAAGTTGGAAATGCTTATATGAAAAATTCTTAAGATTATAATGTAAAACAAAATTTAAACTACAAAATTGATGTATAAAATTTAAATTTAAAGCAATTTAGTGTATGCTAAATAAAATGTAGTTAAAAGAACTAAGTTAATTAAATAAATTGCTAAACATTCAAAAGCAAACTTATGAAATCTAAAAAACATTTTTGTGATGAAGAGTTCAAATTTAAGAAATTATCCTTCCCTTTATAATGAATACATGGATTGTGGAGAAATTAAATTCATTTAAAATATATATAAAAGTTGTTTTGTGCCAAATAGGAGAAATCTTATTCTTTACCCTCTTCCAAGTACATAAAGAACATTGACTATTGTAGAGTTTGGTCCCTAATTCCATGGTTAGGCTGGGAGGATATCAACTGCCACTCTAGAGCTCCCACTACTCCCCTCTGAGGGCTAACAATTTCGCATTAGTTTCTAATCAACTGAACTAAATTGGGGATTTTAATCTATCACTATAAAATCTTCGATTATGCATCAAACAAAGTATATTATCTTATTTATTTGCACTCAACCCTGTGGTTGATATTCTTTCCCATGGAATCAAATGTTATTCTTACTATACTGTAAAAATCATAGCCCATTCGAAACATATGTTTCTCAACACATTTTAACATTTCAATTGGCCATATTGAAAATTTAATGAAGATCATGATTCGAATCATCACAAATTATTGACATTTAAAATTGTATAAGATAAAATCAATTCTTCACAAAACCATATATCAAATTAAGGAGAATGTTGAACTCACTTTTGGTTGAGGTATAGTTTTTCCTCTTTAGTAGCCTAAGGTCTAGCCATATGACTTTCCTATTAATTATTCTTAGAAAACTAGACATGGAACCCTCACCATTAGAAATTCTACACTCTTCTTTACTCAGGTTCCACATAATGGTCCTAACCTCTAGCACTTAGTAGGTGGGGTCACTATGGGGAGCGCAAAATAAGTTACCCTTAGGACTACTAAAGCTTAGGATTGACCCTGGGTGTTGGTCTAGGGCTAAGGAACTCACTTGCAATCACTTTCACTCACAACCACTCACTACCCTAAACTTAAACTTCTAAGCTTTGTTTCTTTGATACTTTTGTGAGACTCTTGTAGGTGGTCCCCTAAACCCACTAGCCCTAGGCTAGGGTTTGGCTAAGACCACTACATAGAGGACCCAAAATGGGGTTTTCATTGATCAATGGAATATTAATGGTGGTTGGTACTCCAACTCTACCAAAACACCCAAATTACCCAAAATCACCAAAATTGACCAAATTACCATAATACCCCTCCTTACCCCAAAATTCCAAAAATTCCAAAATTCCCAAAAATTCCCAAAACCTCCCAAATATTCCCAATTTCATTTTCTCAACTATCACATGACCTAATTTAACCAATTTGGCCATCTTTGACCAAAACCCTCAAATTTCCCTTTAGAGACCCATATTTTCCCTAAATTACCCCAAATGTTTATCAAATTGGTCTCAATTTACCCCAATTTCAATTCTAAACTAAAATTAACTCTTGATATGACCAATCTAGATTAAATCCTAGCTTAATTGGTCCATAGTTTAAACCCAATTTTAAGCTAAACCAAAAACCCCAATTTTGGCCCATGACTTTGTTCCACCATATTGAACCCATAGTCCACTCAATTCGCCACAATTTGTGTTGAAAAACATTCACAACATCCATATACATCAAAATTGACCTTAAATTGGCCTTGGTGAGACCTCAATTTTATTTGATTTCAACATAAGTCCAAAAGCCCCAACTTTGTCCCAAATTGGCCATGTCTCAAAATCTCACTAAATTGATGGCCTTAGCCCCAAAATTTCCACTCCATCCCTTCATGAAAAATCTTCACAACATCCCTTGATCATTTGAACCATTCAATTTGGACTTATCCCAAGGCTATCCTAACCTAGACCCATGTTTAGCCCAACATGCCCAAATTGACCAAATTTCAAAAAGCCCTCAAATTGACCAACCAATTGATTTCAAAATCACTTCAACCCTTCACTAAAAATCTTCATAACAATCATCCACACAATATTGATCAATTAATTGGGTCAATTGACATGGCTAACCTAGCCCAAACCCAAACTTTGATCACTTGAACCCATGCATTAAACATGACCAAACCACCTTAAAGCAATCAAATTAACTCCACCTCAGCCATTGGTTAGAACCCTAAGACTGAGTCAAAACCCATCTAACCACCTAAACTAAGCCATGGACCAAAGGTCCCCTAAATTAAGGGATTTCATGCCATATTTGCTTAAGCTTAAAATATTTTTGCCAAAACTAAACCCCATTGAATTAAATTATTTTGACAGATTCCTCTGGATGCCCTGAGCTCCGAGCAACCTCCCCCTACCATGGTTGGCCAGCCTAGTCACCGGAGAAGCCAAAATCGAGGGCCACCCCCTCTTGAATTTCACCCAAATCAAACCTAGAGGCCAGCCCAGGCAAATCAAACTGTAGAGCTCCTCTGCCCTCCACCTAAGCACCACAATGCACCCAAACATTTGCCCTGAGAGGCACCCCATGGCCATTTTTATAAAAACTCACCAACACGGCCATGAGAGGGGAACTAAAAATTTTCTCAGAGAGAGCTTCCCAAATCACTCACAGAGCTTCTTTGAGACCTCCATAGCCCATTCCAATCACTCCAATGCCTTGATTTCCCTTGTCTAACCCTAATTTTGAGCTTGAAAATTAGGGCAGAAATAGGGCATCCTTGAAAAACTCCACCAAAATTCAATTACTTATTCCCACACCTTCACAACAGCAAGAAAAGACGAAGCCCCATCAAATTACCCTCTGAAATAGCCTCTACAATAGCTCTAGACCAACACCCAAAATTGTTCTTGATCAAAATCAACCAGAAATCATACACATCACAGATGAAAGAAGAGAGGTTTCTTCAGCAAACAGACACAAGAAACATAGAAAGATTTCTCCATCAGATGCTATGCCAGGAAAGAAATTCAAGCAAATGGTTGAACAAGTGCGAGATTCCTTAACCTAATCTAAGGGTGGTGCATTGGTTCTAAAGGGTAGACCTTACTCGGAGGAATTCGATGTCGTACCTTTCCGCGAGGGTTTTGTGGCCCCAAACTTCAAGATATTTGACGGGACTAGAAATCTCATACAACATATAGCACATTTCTGAGCCAGTTGTGGCAACACGATAAATAGTGAAGCTCTACTCTTCCTGTAGTTCGTCAGCAGCTTGTCAGGAATTGCTTTCGACTGGTACGCTGACTTGCCCAATGAATTAGTTAAAACATTTTATGAGTTAGAACAACTATTTGTGAAAAGATTTGTTGGAGCGCAACACCATTTGTCTATTGGAGAGCTCATGATAGAAAAATAAAAGCCTAGCGAAAATTTGGTGGACTATATTTTTAGGTGGAGAAACCTTAGCATGAAATGTGAACCTCAACTACAGCAACATCATGTGATTGAAATTCTACTCAAGAGCATTCATTGGCCAGTAGCTTTCATGCTCAAGGGACTCACCATCAAATCCTTTGAGAAGCTACTCAGTAAAGCAACAACCTTTAAGAAGAAATCAAGCATTTGGAGCCACGTGAAAAGCCTAAGGTGACCAGAGTGTTTGAAAAGAAATTAGTAGTGGCAACCATCAACAAAGGAAAGCAGCCGATAAAGATATATGCAGAAGAGCATCACCAGTCTTCATCACAGTATGCTCAGAAACAGAGCAGTCAATCCAACCAGCGACCGCCTCAAGAAGGATCACCTCGAACGGAGGATAAGAAAATGTCCCTGTCAGAGCGACGTAAAATGGTGTATTCTTTCAATGATGAAGCTATACATACAATATTCAGAAGCCTGATGAAGAAGCCATAGTTCAAATTACCAAATCCAAAGAAGCCCGAAGAAGTGGATATGAAGAATGAACCAAATTATTGCCCATACCACCGGTTGCTTGGGCACACTATAGAAAAATGCTCCATCTTTAAGGATTGGCTTGAGAGGAACCTTAACGAGGAGAACATAACAATCCCAAAAGAATATTTAAAAGAACCTAAAAAAGGTTCCACAAATATGATTTCGGTCGAGCCAATCTCCCTAATCGATCCGTATATTGGAACAGGTGGATGGAGTATAACTTGGGATGAACTCAAGAGGGTCCTCAATCAAATACAGGATCCATCAAAATAATCTTTTGCATATACCAGAGAAGAAGGATGGAATGAGATCTGGAGCAAATCATCCAAGAAAATACTGAACTAGATCAAGTCTGCATCAAAACAAGCCCCCATTCAAAGTCCGCGGCATACCAAGCCCGAGATGAAGGTTTCTCCAGGAGAAAGAAGAAGAAGAAGAGAAGAGTCACTATAAAGACTGATAGCACAGGGAGTAGGACAGGGGCTACCTCTACTAGATTAGTTGTCTCGAATTCGGGGAAGAAAATCATTAAACCCCTGACTCTGTATGATTGTCTTTTTGTACCTCCGGGGTCTTATGAATATAATGATTGTGATTTTGGCTCCGTTTTAACTATTTTTGGTGATAACGTAACTAATTATGACCAATATGACTTCAATCTCGATCCCCAAAATGATCTTCAAATCATACTTGAGTCTGATGAACTCTTTAGCAAGTTCAAAGAAGACATCCATGACACCGCTTACAACAACACCGATAACGAAGAGACAATTCTCGAGCATCACGGTATATCACTTACCATCAACTTAAATTTTTTCGACGAAGAGGATGAGACACCACAAGATTCAATAATGATATCTCAAGAAGAATAAATCACAGAAGTTATCTTAAGGAGCGGAAAAGTGTTACCATCAAGAACAACTCCAACAGACAAAGGAAAGCAGATAATGACTCGAGAGGAGATACCTCCACCTCCATCAGTGGAAGAACCACAAGATTAATTAAAAATCAAAGGATCATACAAAGTAGACTACAACGTGCTAGCTCATCTTAGGAAGGTGTCGGCCTGATTAAGTATCTACGATGCTCTGATCCTATCAAAGGAGATGAGAGAGTCTCTGCTTACAGCTTTGCTTGACCCAGAAATTTGCTTAGCTCAGTTGGCCAGCACGCCCTCAGATGAAGTTTACTTGTTAAAAGAACAGCCTGGGGTAACCTCCACAGAAGAAGACTTGCTGCTCGATACCGCCGACCACAATCGTCAACTCTACATCTCCGTTAACATCGGCAAATTTTTGTTGTCCAGAGTTTTAGTAGATCTCGGAGCATCTCTTAACTTGATGAGCCTACGAACATTGGCCTATTTGAATATTGAAGCTCAAGAGCTTACGATCAATAAAATGATGTTAAGAGGATTCAACCAAAAGGGAGAAAGAGACCTTAGATCAATTACATTACTTATGAAGGTTGGAGAACTCGTGACAATCGCTAAATTTCATATCATTGACACTGAGACCTCTTTTTAACGCTCCACTGGGTCGACTATGAATTAATCAGCACAATATGGTTCCATCATCTTTACACTAGTGCATCAAATATTGCAAAGACGGTCAAGAAAATTGCATCAAAGGAGACCTACAACCATATTCAGTGCAAGAAGTTGGTATCCATGAAGATGCTGCCTACTACGCACCTCCAAAAAGGACTATCTTCTCTAGTGAAGTTATCACAAACAAAGATGAAGATTCAGAAGAATTACAAAGAGGAGGCCATTCAACTCCGCTTTAGCGATCTTCCACCACTCCCTTACAACGTGTTGGTGAAAGTTCTTTTAGTTCTCGCACCCGAGGTTGAGGCCGGGGACATGGACGAGGAAGGATTAATTTAATCATTGAACGGACTAGGCCAACCATCAATGTTAGTGATGAAGACAACTCTGAAGATGAGATAATGATGACAAAACGGAAGATACCTCAGTACGAGATATCCCTTGAAGATATAGAGCAAAATGAATATGAAACAATGTATGATCGGATAAACCACAGTGTGAATACTATGACCCTCACTCTGATTCTCCCTCAAAAGGTCTAGAGTTTAGAGGTCAAGGAAGTTCGTAGTATTGGTTCAAAGCCGATCAAATTTTACTGTGCTTCTACCTCTGCTGAGCTTGAAAAATATGTAAATTTGGATGATGATCCTAATGAATTATTGGAATTGCCTTTTGGTTACTTCTCGCCTTATGTTCAAAAGTTAATTCAACAGAGACATTTACCAAAAAAAATACCAAAAGATAAATTTCAACTTTTTGAAAAATTATAAAATGTTAAAATTTGAACTCCAAACTCAAAAGAGGGTCTCAGATTTGGTACAATCGGACCAGTCGATGATTCTAAATTTTGCATGGTTATTATTGGTGAGTCGGATGAGGATTAACTCGATATAGAAGATGACTCTAATGATCAATCAATAGAAGATGGTCCCCAAGAATTTGAGGAGGAAATTCAATCTACCATTGATGAATTGAAAGAGATTAACCTCGGAACTGAAGAACAACCCCAACCTACGTTTATAAGTTCTTCACTCAATGGCGAAGAATCTGCCTAATTGATCAAACTATTAACAAAATTCCAAGATTCTTCACATGGAGCTACGATGAAATGCCAGGACTGTCAATAGAGGTTGCAGTTCATAAACTTGGGGTGGAAAAGAATATAACCCCAATAAAACAAGCTCCCAGAAGAATGATTCTCGAAATAGAATAACAAGTCATCGCCGAGGTGAAGAAATTAATAGACGCCAACTTGTGAAAGAAGAGCAATACCCCATGTGGTTAGCTAACATTTTACCTATTAAGAAGAAAAATGGATAGATCTGTGTTTGTGTCGACNAAACCGCTAAATTCATATCATCAACACCGAGACCTCTTTTAAAGCTCTGCTAGGTTGACCATGGATTCATGAACGCAATATGGTTCCATCATCTCTACACCAGTGCAATAAATACTGCAAACTTGGTCAAGAAAATTGCATCAAAGGAGACCTACAACCATTTTCTGTGCATTAAGTTAGTATCTATGAAGATGATGCCTACTACGCGCCTCCAAAGTGGACTCTCTTCTCTTGTAAAGTTTTCACAAACAAAGATGAATATTCAAAAGAATTACAAAGAGGAGGCCATTCAACTCCTCTTCAGTAATCTTCCACCACTCTCTTACAACGAGTTGGTGAAGTTTCTTTTAGTTTGCGCACCCGATGTCGAGGCCGGAGACGTGGACGAGGAAGGATCAATTTAATTGTTGAATGGACTAGGAAAAACATCAATGTTGGTGATGAAGACAGTTTTGAAGATGAGATAATGATGACAAGACGAAAGAGACCTCAGTATGAGATATCCCTAGAACATATAGAGAAAAGTGAATATGAAACAATGTATGATTGGATAAACCACTATGTGAATGTTATGACCCTTACTCCGATTCTCCCTCAAGAGTTCGAGAGTTTAGAGGTCAAGGAAGTCAGTAGTGTTCGTACAAAGCCGATCAAATTTTACCGTGCTTCTACCTTTACTGAGCTTGAAAAACATGTTGGATGATGATCCTAATGAATTAATGGAATTGTCTTTTGGTTACTTCTCGCCTTGTGTTCAAAAATTAATTCAACAGGTACACTTACCAAAACAAATGCCAAAAGATAAATTTCAACTTTTTGAAAACCTATGGAATGGTACCTGGACACTTACCAAAACAAATGCCAAAAGATAAATTTCAACTTTTTGAAAAATTATAGAATGGTAAAAGGAAACTTACCAAAACAAATGCCAAAAGATAAATTTCAACTTTTTGAAAAACTATGGAATGCTAAGACACTCACCAAAACAAATGTCAAAAGATAAATTTCAAATTTTCGAAAAATTATGGAATGGTAAAAGTCAAACTCCAAATTCAAAAGAGGGCCTCAGATTTGGTACAGTCAGTCTAGTCAATGATTCTGAGTTTTTCTTGGTTGATGCTGGTGAGTCAGAGGAGGACTGCCTCGATATAGAGGGTGACTCTACTGATCAACTAATAGAAGATGCTCTCCCCCAGAATTTGAGGAGGAAATTAAATCTACCATTAATGAATTCAAAGAGATTAACCTCGGAACTGATGAACAACCCCGACTTACATTTAAAATTTCTCTACTCAATGATGAAGAATCTTCAGAATTGATCAAACTATTAACAAAATTGAAAGATTGCTTCACATGGAGCTACGAGGAAATGCTAGGACTGTCAGCAGAGGTTACAGTTCATAAACTCGGGGTGGAGAAGAATATAACCCCAGTAGAACAAGCTCCATGGAGAATGCGTCTCAAAATAGAACAACAAGTCATCACCGAGGTGAAGAAATTAATAAATGCCAACTTTGTAAAAGAAGAGCAATACCCCACATGGTTGGCTATCATTGTACCCATTAAGAAGAAAAACAGACAGATCTGTGTTTATGTCGAGTTTAGAGATTTGAACAAGGCATGTCCAAAGGATGAATTTCCACTACCCGTACCAGAGATGATGGTGGATATCGCTTCAACACATGAAATTTTCTCCTTCATGGACGGATCATCGGGATACAACTAAATCAGGATGGCTCCTGAGGATGCAACACTTACAGCCTTCAGAACACCGATTGGAATTTTCTGCTACACAGTGATGCCGTTCGGCCTGAAGAACGTCGGAACAACATAAGAGAGCGTAATGACGAAGATTTTTTACAACCTCATTCACAACCAAGTAGAATGCTACGTAGATGATTTGGTCATCAAAAGTAAACAAAAAATAGACCCTTTATACGATTTGACAATCATGTTTGAATGGTTACGATGATATGACCTTAAAATGAATCTCTTAAATGTGCCTTTGGCGTTACCTCCAGGAAATTTCTGGCATTTTTTGTCCGTCATCAGGGAATCGAGATCGACCCGGATAATATTAAAGCTATCTTGGAAATGCCTCCTCCTAAAACTTAAAAAAACCTACATTCTTTCCATGGGAAGTTGGCATTCTGAGATGCTTTATTTTTAATCTCTCAGATAGGTGTCAACCTTTCTCGGCATTAATTAAAAAGGACGGCAAATTCATTTGGGAAGAGAAATGCAAGCAGGCCTTTGAGGATGTTAAATAATATTTAATGACACCTCCTATCTGGGCAGCCCCTATCCAAGGGAAATCGTTGATGCTTTATACTGCGGCCTTAGACGACTCGCTTGGAGCCCTCTTAGCCCAAGTCAATGATGAGGGTAAAGAAAATGCACTTTACTACTTGAGTCATCGCCTAATACCGACGAAGATAAGGTATCCACCAATTGAGAAGAATTGTCTAGCATTGATTTTTGCCACCCAAAACTTAGACATTACATGCTTTCTCATAGGATTACCCTGATCTCGAAAGTTAATCCGTTGCAATATCTGATGACCCGACCAACACTTTTCAGATGTCTGGCAAGATGGTCAATGATCTTATTGCAATTTGATATAACTTTTGTTGCCCTTCGTGCTATCAAGGGACAGATACTAGCAAACTTTCTCACTGCACACCCACTGCCAGCTGGGTCCTCTATCAACGACGAGTTACTAGACGAGCAAATACTATAAATGGAATTTTTTAGTGTGCAACGTTGGAAAATGTACTTTGCTGGTGCTTCGTCAGCCAGAAAAGATAAAGAATCAGGCACAGTTATACCATGCAAAGCAGGGATCGCTTTGATTTTTATCACACCAGATAAGGATATGTTGAGGTTCTCATACCACCTGACAGAGCTGTGCACCAACAATGAAGCAGAATATGAAGCTTTAACAACCGGATTGGAAATGGAAATCTCAATGGATATAGAAAACATTTCCATCTATGGAGACTCCCAACTCGTCATACAGTAAGTCACCGGACAATACACAATTCTGAAACCAAGGTTAGCAGAATACCATCAGTACATGATGAAGCTCCTGGAGCAAATTCCTGATGTGACTTTCTATTGGATTCCTAGGGGAGATAATACCCATGCCTGACACTCTAGAAAAACTAGTTAAGGAAATGGCATGTCCCCCAGAGGATTCCATTGAAATCACTGTGCAAGGAAGACGAGTCTTGTCTCAGATCGACCTTGAAACTCTACACAAGCTCGGAAAAGAAGAAGAAATAAATTCAGTTACAGACATCAACGAAGATTGGCACAAGTCATTAATAGAATATTTATATACTGGAAAGCTTCCAGAAGACAAGTCTGAGGCACATCATATCATAAGAAGGGCTATGTCTTACGCTCTGATGGGAAACATTCTATATAGAAGACCATTCGATCAAATGTTGCTACGATGTTTGAGCAGAGCCGAAGCACAGAGTATTGTCAAAGAGGTACATGCCGGATTATGTGGCGCTCATCAGTCAGGGCTGAAAATAAAAATGAAGATAAAAAAACTCAGGTATTATTGGCCAACAATGATGTCTGATTGCGTGGATACATCCAAAAAATGTCACCAATGCCAAGTGCATGGGATGGTCTTACACCAGCCTCCGATAGACCCTCTATCTTCCAAAGGACACAGGTTTATACTTGCCGCTATAGATTACTTCTCCAAATGGGCATAGGCAGTAGTATCGTTACGTGAGGTTACGACACAGCACGTCCTTCAATTTTTTAAAAGCCAAATAGTCTACCATTTTGGAGTACCGTGAAGAATAATTTCCGACAATGGGACAACTTTTAGAAGCAGAAAGATCTACAATTTCATCAAAAGACATGGGATAGATTGAAGATACTTTATGATTTACTATCCCAGAGTAAATGGTCTGGTTAAAGCCTACAACAAAATATTAGTACAGATTTTAAAGAAGACAATGGATGAAAACAAAAGGGATTGGCACAATGAACTTTTAGAAGCCTTGTGGGCCTACCAGATGACTTTCAGGACTTCCCCTTAGTGTACACCCTATATGCTCGTGTACGGGTCCGAGGCCGTGCTACCGCTAGAAGTGCAGACACCATCTCTTAGAGTTGTTGTTGCCAACCAACTCACAACAGCAGAAAGTACAAAACTCAGACTTGAAGAATTGGAACGTCTTGAGGGAAACTGACTAGTAGCACAACAACATTTGAAGCTTTACCAGGCGAAGATGGTACAGGCCCATGACAAATTGGTCCGCCCAAGGACATTCAAAGTTAGTGACCTCATACTTGTGTTGAGAAGGCCTATTCTTGCGTGCCGCAAAATAGGTGGAAAATTTGAGCCAACTTAGGAGGGACCATTTGTCATTGAAAAAGTCTACACAGGAGGAGCCTACCAGTTAGTGGACTTCCAGGGCGGAAGACCCATGTTACCAATAAATGGACGATATTTGAAAACCTATTGCGCAACCTGATGTCGTTTGCCTTTGCTTTCTTTGAAACTATGAAACTTTGATTATTTTGGTGTTATCTATATGGCCAAATGTCTATGACCGAGTCCAAATTTTGTAATTAACCTCAATATAATGAAAATTTTGAGAATTTTTTTTTAAAAAAATTTTCTCCTTTCCACATTTAAGTATAATGTTCCACAAAAATTTTTAAAAATTCATATATAAGTAAACAATTCATTTCACAAAAATAAGCTAAAATTTACTTCAATAAATACTTTGTTTTGTTCTTATTCATGCCAAGTTTTGGCCCACTGACATTTTTCCTGTCGTTTGGAGAAAAATGTCGGTGCAGAGGCTGATCTTTGCTTTCAAAGATGGCTGGAGCCTTGCACTGAATGAGGAGATGGCATAGTAGGTTGGTACTATAGACTTCAACATGGACTTTAACCAGGTCGACATGGACTACAAAGGTCCTCTAATGAATGTAGTCAACTGCAGGGAGAAGGAAGGATTGTCTTCACTGCTGAGGGTGACCACTAAAGCTAATGTATCACACAAAGGAAAGAATGTGATAATAGGGCAAGATCCAATAGAGGGTCCCAGTCATCTGCCCTCCATGATAGCCACACCAGCCGGGGGCCTAATACCCGCCAATAATGAATGACTACCAGATGCTTCGCTTAGCAGGATGCAACGCAGAAACACAAGCCACAAAAAATAGAGGGCTTTTCTACGAGAGGAACACAGAGGTCAGAGAGAAACAAAAAACTTTATCACCCCTATTCCTGAGGGGCATATCTCTGATCCAGACATAAAAGAAACTTCTGCCAGCCTACCAACCACATGAAGAACTGGGGTTCGTCACAGAGCCAGAGACACCTTCAACTTCAGATGTTTTATGCAAGGGTTGCCTGATGTGCAACACTGAGATACCTGCAGGGACATCAGCCACAGGGGTGTTTGTAGAATGCCCGGATTGCAATGTTCTACATTTACAATGCTTCAGTTCATTGGAAGATTATACCTCCAGCACCGATGGGTCTCAGACTTTAGATTTTATGATGGATGAGCCATACAACCCACTGGGGACAGATCAATATATACCATGGAGCCCAGGGTCGTACATCCTGCTAGATTTTGAGTCTCGTGTTCCAGATTAGCCAGCACCCGTTTGGGTTCCTGCCAATGTTCAGAGGGAGGAACGCCCGTGACAGCTACCGACTTCTAGTACGATGGAGTACTACAAAATAAGCAAACTGAATAAAAGAGAATTTAAATTTTATGTAGAAGTTCAAGGAAGAATCGTCAACATACTGGAAGGCCTGGAGCTATATACAAGGGTTTTCTCCGAGAGTGATGAAAGAAACATTCTTAACTGCATCTTTGATTTGAGAGATAGAGGCTGACCAGGCCTTCTCATGGAAAGAACGTACTTTGAGTGGAAGAAATCGATGATAGGAAAAGGAAGAATCACCATTCAGTGCGGCTGTTGTTGTAATTTTACAAATGATAGACAGGGAAATCTGCCAGGGATCATTAGACATGACCAGGTAGATCCATTACCTTTTATAATAAAGTGTATGATCAAGAGAATGGTCAGATGGAACATGCTGCCAGCTACTTGCATCCCAAACAGCTGCATCGTCAACATCTATGATGAGGGAGACTGGATACCTCCTCACATTGATCATCATGATTTTGTAAGACCCTTCTACACGGTCTCATTCATAAGAAAAAGCAATATATTATTTGGGAAAGAGATTGACATTGTCGGCCCTTGCGAGTTTAGAGGAACTGTAGAGATTTCACTGCCAGTTGGTTCAATTTTTGTTCTCAAAAGAAATGGGGCAGATGTCGCCAAGCACTGCATTCCTGGGCGCAACACCATAGGGTGTCTGTGACCTTCTGTAGGATGGTCAAAAGCAAAATACCATATGAATTTCAGCCAGAACCAGAACTGGAAGAGCTACTATCGTACAAGCTATGAGAGGGTTGTACCTCTAAGTACATGTGAAGGGAACTCTTATCCTAGAGCATGACTTAGAAGGTATGCTCGATCAGGAGCTCGTAGTACCTGATACAGATTGTCAGAGGGTTAACTTTCTTTTTTTATAGCAACATGATATGTATCTGATATATTCAGCCTACAATGTATTCATGGCATGAGATGTTCTGGATGTACTTCAACATGGACTATATGTTGTACCTTTTTAAGACGCCAGCCTATGTTTGATCTATGATATTTTGATTGGAGCAGATTAATAGAAATTTCTCTCAGAAATGTGCCTTTTTGCCAGTTGTCTTTTTGTACGATGGATGGAAGCCACGAACCACACGCTGGTTTAGAATTTCAACGAATGAAGAACGAAACAACAAATCTTTAACAAAAATAAAATTGAAATAAAATAATCACAAATAAATAACAACAAAACAAATTTATTTTGAAAATCAACCAATTAAAATTAAAATTTTAAAGACATATTTTGAAAAATTAAATGTGATAAAAAAAACAAGAAAATAAAATGAATCTGTTGAGATGATTCTCTCGGTTTCAGAGTTTCTTACTCTTTGTGCGCGCAGCACAACCATCTTTATCTGCATTAACTCTCTTCACTTCCCCGTGGAATTTTGCATTCTGCACAAAACCCCACAAAACTCTACAAATCTTCTTCAACAAAATCAACCTTCTCACATGACACATTTCTGCAAATTCAACATCACAAACTCTCTACAATGTTTTCATATGACTCTCGGAGTCAGTACCCAAATTCTGACTCCCCTTCTTTGAGATTGGTATAAGACCCTCTTTAATGGAGCATGACATCCTATTCTTAATCCTCAAGGTTGGTCCCTGACTTCTGACTCTCTTTTTAAAAATGATAACTAAAATTCAATTCTCATTTCTAAATCAGTACCTATATTCTGATTCCTTCACATATTTTCATATTCTATTCACATATTCCGCATGAATTCACATGTGTGAATCTAGATATTTTTTACATAAGGACACATATATTCTCTTGTCACCTCTTGGGTTGGATGTGAGTCCTAGTGCTTTTTCTCCTAACGTGACGCATATATTTTCTTGTTACCTCTTGAGTTGGATGTGAGTCCTAACGCTTTCCTTCTCGATGTGGCACATATACTCTCTTGTCATCTCTTGGGTTGGATGTGAGTCCTAGTGCTTTCCTTCATGAACGTGACACATATATTTTCTTGTTACCACTTAAGTTGGATGTGAGCCCCAGAGCTTTCCTCCTCAATGTAGATATATTTTTTCCGCCACCACTTGGGTTGGATGTGTGTCCTAGTGAATTCCTTCCTAACTTCACACATATATTTTCTTGTTACCTCTTGAGTTCTATGTGAGTCTCAGTGCTTTCCTTCTCGATGTAGCACATATATTCTCTTGTCACCTTTTGGGTTGGATGTGAGTCCTAGTGCTTTCCTTCCTAACACGACGCATATATTTTCTTGTTACCTCTTGAGTTGGAAGTAAGTTATATCGCTTTCCTTCTCGATGTAGCACATGTATTTTCTTGTCACTTCTTGGGTTGGATGTGAGTCCTAGTGTTTTCCTTCCTAACGTGACGCATATATTTTCTTGTTACCACTTGAGTTGGATGTGAGCCCCAGAGCTTTCCTCCTTAATGTAGCATATATTTTTCCCGCCACCTCTTGGGTTGGATGTGAGTCCTAGTGCTTTTCTTCCTAACGTGACACATATATTTTCTTGTTACCTCTTGAGTTGGATGTGAGTCCCAACAATTTCCTTCTCGATGTAACACATTTATTCTCTTGTCAACCCTTGGGTTAGATGTGAGTCCTAGTGCTTTCCTTCCTAACGTGACACATATATTTTCTTGTCACCACTTGAGTAGATGTGAACCCCAGAGCTTTCCTCCTCAATGTAGCATATATTTTTCCCGCCATCTCGTGGGGTGGATGTGAGTCCTAGTGCTTTCCTTTCTAATGTGATGCATATATTTTCTTGGAGTTCTAATGCTTTCCTTCCTAACGTGAAACATATATTTTCTTGTTACCTCTTGGGTTGGATGTGAGTCCTAGTGCTTTCCTTCCTAACGTGACACATATATTTTTCTAGCTACCATTTGAGTTGGATGTGAGCCCCAGAGCTTTCCTCCTTAATGTAGCAGATATTTTTTTGTCATCGCTTGGGTTAGATGTGAGCCCTAGAACTTTCCTCCTCAATGTAGCAGATATTTTCTTCTTCATCGCTTGGGTTGGATGTGAGCCACAAAGCTTTCCTCCTCAATTTAGCTGATATTTTCTTCGTCATTGCTTGGTTTGGATGTGAGTCCTAGTACTTTCCTTCCTAATGTAACATATATATTCTCCCTGTCATATGTCAGTTTGAATATAACTCCCCAGTGGTAACTCGAACTGGTACAGTCCTTTCTTTCTGGCTACATATCCTTAATGCTTGTCGTCTTCTACACTGTTGTTACCCTTTTGAGCCGGATGTTAGCCTCTGTGTTTTCCATCTCAATTCGGTCCTCCCACACAATTCTATTCTCATCCTTTGAAATAAATTTCAAGGCCACCTTAAACGGATCATGGCATCTGGTTCTTATTTCGAGATTGATACCCAAATTTCAATTCCCACCTCGAGGTCAGCATTTATATACTGACTCCCATCTGTTATAAATACATGAAATTTCATAACTCAAAATTCACTCTCCAATCCCTAGCGAGAGTCCCTACTCCTTCATTTCAATCATACGATCACCTATTAATTCCCCAGTAGAAACAAATCACACACACAACTCTACACATACTTCCAGGTCTGTTGACTTAGGAGTTTGTATTGGTTTTTGTTAATCTCGTCGGTCAACGCCACTACGCGCGGTGTGCTTGCCCAGCACACCACACCTATTAGGGGTCCATTTGTTGACCTCAATTTTGGTCGAGGTTTAGTTTTTTTCTCATTAGTAACCTAAGGTCTAGCCATAGGACTTTCCTATTGACAGTTCTTAGAAATCTAAACAAGGAACCCTCACCATTAGAAATTCTACACTCCTCTTTACTCAGCTTGAAGTTCCACATATTGGTTCTAACCTCTAGCACTTAGTATGTGGGGTCACTATTGGGGAACTCAAGATGAGTCACCCTTAGGACTGCTGGACCTTAGGGTTGACCCTGAGTGTTGGTATAGAGCTAAGACAGTCACTACACTTATCTGCACACACACTCACTCACAACCCTGAACTCAAAGGAGCTTAAGACATTCACTTAGACTCACAATCACTAACTACTCTAAACCCAGAATTTCCTGACTTTGGTCCCTTGATACTTTTGGGAGACTCATGTAGGTAGTCCCCTAAACCCATTAGTCATAGGCTAGGGTTTGGCTAAGATCACTACATAGAGGACCCCAAATGGGATTTATATTGGTCCATGGCTTATTGATGGTGGTTGACACTCCAACTCTACCGAGATACCCAACCTAGCCTTTCGCCCCTAAACTCTCCCAAATTACCTAAATACCTTTGGGACACTAAATTTGGCCAAAATTCTCAAGTTTACCCAAAATACCCAAGTTGGTTCAAAAAATCATTTCAATCACCTTGAAAACACCCAAACTACGCAAAATCACCAAAATTGGCCAAATTACCAAAATGCCCCCTCCTTAGCCCAAAATTCCAAAAATTTCAAAAAATTCCAAAAATTTTCAAAACCTCCCAAATATTCCCAATTTCATTTTTCTCAACCATCACATGACCAAATTTGGTCAATTTGACCACTTTTGACCAAAACCCCCAAATTGCCCTTTAAAGGCCCATATTTTTCCCAAATTACCTCAAATGTCTATCCAATTAGTCTCAATTTCCCCCAAATTTCAATTTTAAACTCAAATTCACCCTTTATGTGACCAATCTAGAACAAATCCAAGTCCAATGGGTCCATGATTTGAACCTAATTTTTGCTAAACCAAAAACCCAATTTTGGCCCTATGACTTAGTTCCACCAAATTGAATCCATGGCCTACTCCATTTGCCACAATTTGTGTTGAAAAATATTCATAACATTCCTACACATCAAATTGGACCTTCAATTGGTTTTGGTGAAGCCCAATTTTATTTAATTTCAACTTAAGTTCAAAAATCCCCAATTTTGCTTCAAATTAGCCATGTCCCCAAACATCACCAAATTGAGGGCCTTAACCCCAAAATTTCCACTCTACGTCTTCATAAAAAATCTTCAACACATCTCCCTTGATCATGTGGACCTTTTAATTTGGACTTGTCCCAAGGCTAGCTCAACCTAGACTCATGTCTAACCCAACATGCCCAAATTGACCAAATTTCAAAAATCCCCCAAATTGACTCACCAATTGAACTTAAAATCACTTCAACCCTTCACCAAAAATCTTCAAAACAATCATCTAAACAATTTTAATCAATAAATTTGGTCAATTGATATTGATAGCCTAGCCTAAAGTCAAGTTTTGATCACTTGCACCCACATTGACCCCATGTATTAAAGGTGGCCTAACTACCCCAAAGTCACCAAGTTAATGACTCCATAGCCATTAGTTGGACCCTAGTGACCAGCCTAAACCCCATGAAACCACCTAAGCTAAGCCATGAACCAAAGGTCCCCTAAATCAAGGGATTTAATGTCATATTTGCTTAAGCCTTGGATATTTTTTCTAAAACAAAACCTAAAAACATTAAGTTGTTGTGACATATTCCCCAGGCTCACCTGACCTCCCTCTTCACCTTCCCTGGTCGACCTGCCGGCCTACTGGCCAGAAAATGGCCAAACCGAGAGCCACCCCCATGGGATTAAACCCAATTCAAACCTAGAGGCCACCTTATCAAAATTGAAGCTTAGAGCCTCTCTGCCCTCCACCTAGGCAGCACATTTCACCCCCCAATTGGCCATGGTAGCAAGCCTAATGCCATTTTTAGAAAATGCTCCCCTCCACGACCATGAAGAGAGAGCTGAAAATTCCTCTAAGAGACTTCCCCAAATTGATCCCAAAGCCTCTTTGAGACCTCCTTAGTGCAACACAACCACCAAATTGCCCTGAATCCACTTGTCGGAGCCTAATTTTTGAGTTCAAAACCTTGTCGGAGATAGGACAAAGCTCTCCACACCTCTACACTCCACCAAACTAAAATTAAACTCACCCACACCTTCACAACATTCAAATAAGCTAAAGCCCCATCAAATTCCCCTTCCATACAGCCCCTAGCATAGCTCTAGGCCAACAATTGAAATCGTCCTTGGTCAAATTTGGGTCTAGGCATTTCACCATAGCAAGAGGCTTAATCCCTAGCTTCTTTGGACCCCAACGAACGTGCTGAGACTCTCTGATCAAAGCTTCCCTTCTCAGAGCTAAGGTATTGAACCTCTCCTCCTCCCGAGCCTATTTGGATTCTCCATTTGATTAGGCTTAATTTAATTGCATAATTACCGTAGGTATATGTTCGTCTCACTTAGACGAGTCGATAGGATCAAACCCAAGGTGATTTAGTTGAGTCTAGGCTGGGATCTTAGGGTTTTAGTGTGGACGATTACGGGATCACTCTATTGCGGATGATGACGGAGAGTCATCCGATCGCGCGTGTATCGGATGGGCCAAGGAGATCGAGCTAGATAGCGCTTCCTTACATGAACCGCGGGCCAAGTCAGTGGCTACGTGGATGGCGGCGTCCAACTAGAGCGTGCCATGCGTGCTTTCGAAGCTTCCTAGGATACAGTCAGTGCCACGTGTTTAAATAGAAAAATAAGGATTTTCCTATTTAAATAAATAGCCCTAGCCTTAAAAATTCATATCTTGGCGTAGAAAAATCATAAAAATAAAAGTAAAAATACCCTCTTATTCAGCGAACATAGGAGAATAATGTGGAAATAATTTTAAGTCCACGTGATGCATATTTTATTTTTAATTAATTAAACAGTGATTTGAATGTTTTGATTCTCCATGCATGTAGCAATATCACGATGGCTTAAAATTTTAGCATATTGTTGCCTCTGTCTTAGGAAATATCCTCTCATTTTCCAAAGTCAGAGGAGGTCCCTAGACAGAGCTCCTTATTTTTCAAGTTTATTTCTATTTTTGCATAAATTAATCATGATAATTGGCATCTTACTCAGGAAATTCTAAGAAAATTTTGGAAGGTTTATTATGACCAGAGGACCTCTTGAAAATAATTTCATGAGTTAAGTCATTAAGAACACACTTAATCTTCACCAATCCTAAAACACAAAGAAAATTAATTTTGAAAAATGTAAACAATAAAATGACTTAATTTATGATCTCCAGTGTTGTTTGGGATCCAGAGAACTCACCATAAAAATTTCAAAACATTTTGAGTTCATTTGGTAACTTAAGTTGATTTTAAAGATAAATATCATTTTAGCACTTAAATGATTTTTTAAAAATCAAAATATAACTAAAAAATTTATAAAAACTTCTTTTTTGAGTTCTCTATCATCAAGGGTATTTTTTAAAAATAAAAACTTGATTTTTGGCTTTTTTTTAAATATTTAAAAAATTAAAAATCCGTAAAAATCACAAAAATAATAAAATTCATGGAAATATTTTAAATTACTTCCTAAGAACTTAGGAATAATTAGGATATTTTTCATGATTTTCTAAATAAAGATACAGAATTTTAAAGCTTAAAAATAATTTTTAAGGGCTAAAATGGATTTTCAATAAAAATAATTCCAATAAATCAAATAAAGCTCAAAAAAATATAAAATTTTTTTCTTTGGGTTCTCTAACCTCAGGAAGAGTTAACAAAAATACAAAACTTTACTTTCCCTATTTAAAATATTTTATTTTTAATAAATACCCCAAAATTTAAAATAATTCTTAAAATTCAAATCAAATCCAAAAAATCATGAAATTTAGTCCAAAGACTTCTCTGGCCTGAGTCTATCACTAGTAAAAATTTCAAGGGATTATGATTTACCTTGGTCAAGTTAAGAATATTCTTTGAAGAATCCTATTTTTGCATGAAAATAATTATATAAATTAAATTAAACTTTGAAAAATCACATTTTCTCCTTATATATCATAATTGACCCATGAATGAGGTAAGATAAAAATTTCAATGTCATTTGAATTGAATTTGATGAATTATGAACTGTTAGAGCCTTAGGGGCAAATGTGTAATTTTGGAAATTTAGCCTTAATTAACATTTAGGCCTAATTTCAGAAAGGGAAATGGGAAATCTTTGATTCTAATTAACATATTTGGATGTTTGAAACACAAGGGGTTAATTGGTAGAAATCAACCTCACTTTCTTAATTAAAAAAGATAAGTTAATAAATTTCTAAATTATTAAAATTTGGAAGTTTATTAAAATAAAATGAACCTAGGACTTAGGGGTATGACCTTCGAAGTCAATAATTAATCAATTTAATACCCCTATTTGATTTTCAAATGAAATTCAAATAACGAATCATGACCACCTAAAGCTTAACATTTTCAAAACTAATTAAGACACTCACCTAGGACTTGAGGGCTTAGTAGTAATCTAAGTTAAATCAAGACTTATTAAATGAAGATTAAAAAAACAAACACAATTAAATTTAAAACATCTTTCAAACACTACAAGCCCAATTAGGATCAAAATTTGGCTAAGAGTTCCAATAACACTAACTTGCCTCTTTAAGGGTCTTCACCCACATAATATTGAAAATTAAATTACAAATGATAATTACCTTACTCTTAGGAATAATTGATATATCAGTATTCATTGAGCATTATCCTGTTCATAGGATGAATTATTAAGAAAAATAATAAGTTTAAATGAGCTCAAGGATTTTTCACCAAATGATAAGAGGTAAGCATGGACCTATTGCTTCCTATTAACCTGTTGGATACCTCGGAAAGCTACTAAGCTTAATATGTTTTGCTAGACAAATATCATCCTTAATCAAATTAATAAGGACCTGCTAAGATATGACATAGGGTTAGGTAGGTCGTCAAAATTTTACTTCCTTGTTCCATATAAACTGCCTTAATATGCCTTTTGAGTTTCAGGTGGTGGAACGAGAAGACTCGTCAGGTACGCTTTTACAGCTTTTTTTAGCATTATCTTTCTTATACTTTCATACTGTACTTTTATCCCTGCAAATTTGCATGCTAAAATTTTACCCTGCATGAAAACCAAAACCAAAACCAAAACTAAAACTAAAATTAAAATTAACCAATATAAAATTCACTGTCATAACATTCAAAATATAAAAAAATTCAAAATTTAATCACAAACATCACACAAAAATACAATTGCAACTAGATTAAGATGTCTCTATCCAATGATTGAGATTTCCTTGGAGGAGGTAACCTACGGTTGCTAACGAGGCTTCCCACGGTCTAAATGTAATTATGGAACTCATTAAGTTGAGTTTAGTAAATTCATTTGGACTAAGTAAATCCAATAAAAAATAGTGGTGCCGGAGCAAGGGAACCGTAGGAACCTAACCGGTGTCGCTCTAATCAACTTTAACATGCCCCCATAAAATTTAAAGAACTTCAACCAAACCGGTGTCGCTCTAATCAACTTTAATATGCCCTCATAAAATTTAAAGAACTTCAAACATACTAATTGGTGTCGCTCTAATCAACTTTAATATGCCCTCATAAAATTTAAAGAACTTCAACCATAGGGACTGGTGTCACTCTAATCAACTTTAATATGCCCTCATAAAATTTAAAGAACTTCAACCATAGGGCCCACTGTTGCTCTAATCAACTTTAATATGCCCTCTATAAAATTTAAAGAACTTCAACCATAGGGCCACCTGATTTGACATTATAACTTGACACACTTGAAAACTCAAACTCATCGCGGCGAGGAGCTTGGAGCTAGCATGCGTTATAACATGGCACACTAGATAACTCAAACTCGTCGCAGCAGGAGCTTGGAGCTAGCTTGGTGGGCAGCAAACACACTAGAAAACTCAAACTTGTCACGGCAAGGAGCTTAGAGCTAGCATGGTGGGCAGCACGGCCATCTTCAACAGCAAAACCTATCTTCCCCAACTAAACCAATCTTTCTTCCTTAGACTTAAACAACAAAGCCATAGGACTTCGAGGTTGCTTGCTTATGCAACATAAATCCTCATCTTATCTTTAGGCCTTCATATAGCCTTGCTATACAATATAAGCCCTGACTCGTCTTAGGATTTCGAGGTTGTCGTTTGTCACGACCTAAATCCTTACATCTTCCAGGCTATTTGTGTAATAGTTTCACACGAATGTAAGCCCTAACTGATAAAATTGGCAGGATGAAACACCTAAATATTTCTACAGAAAACCAAAGCCAAACATTAGGATAGCTTAGGAAGTCACCGAGGTTCTCCTCTGGATCTATGACATCCCCTAGTTCTTCCTCCTTTGGACTCTACAAAATGTTCCAAATTTGAACCAATCCTTTTTCACACCTCTTTGTCCGATCTCATTAAAAAGTCCTACCGTGAAACTCCTTGAAGATAATATTTCCTGATTTTTATCGAGAGTCTTCTTAGGTGACTTTGGTATTCTTTGAAGATAATATTTCCTGATTTTTATCGAGAGTCTTCTTAGGTGACTTTGGTCATTTAAAAGCGTTGAAGAGTCCTACCCTTTGAAATTCTTTGAAGATAATTTTTCTTGATTTTTATCGAGAGTCTTCTTAGGTGGCTTTGGTCATTTAAGATTTAACTATAGGGGCTTTCCCTCATAGGAAACTTGTTCAAACTCAGCTTAATATAAACCCTATTTAATTCTTTATATTAAACAGGGGATCTTGTCGAAAAATATAAAGGTTTCACAGACCAAACGGATGTCATATATTTCTTTAGTTTATTTGATCGAGCCTCATCCTCAAGTCTTGTGTTTATCTTTCGGGATAGATAAAAGATTTGAGATACAATGCTCTTTCATTTAAACTATGAAAAATATAGGGTCAATTTGATCTCATATTTTTCTAAAAAATAAATATATATGTAAATCAAAACGTCCTTTCAAAGTGGCCGACAGTATTTCGATTCCGGTGACCGACAGCTTCTTTCGGACAACTCTCCAACTAAAAATAGCACTGACAATACTCCAAAAATAATAAAGACTCATAAAGAAAACTTCTCACACACTTAACACACTCACAAACTATGAGAGTCTATAAATCTGACCCCGAGCTTTAAAAATGACCAAGGTTTGCTTCAGACATCTCTTCGAAATTTGGCCTCATTCAATGAACCTTCTAGAAGATAACCTAGCCAATTTCTGCATCTTGCGCCTAGGGGCCAACCAATTTTTGCATCTTGTGCCTAGGCGCCAGTTCAGAAGATTTGGTATTTTTCTCCAATTTAGCCCATTTTACTCCTTTTTGATGTATTTTTGCTCTTTTTTACTTAAACTCTTTTTCATGCACCAGTAACCAAAAACATAAAAATACCCTCATTAAAGCATAATATCTTAAAAAATTATGTATAAAACATACATAAAAAATAGATAATTTTAAGGTGGATCACTTTGAAGATTGTATTGGAGCAGTTACAAATACTATTTGAAGATATACTTTCTATACATAGACAAATGCAAGAGAATGAGGAGTACTGGGATCATTTGGAGCATTATTTGAAAAGGAAGAGTGATTATGAAGCTAGCTTTAATACCTCCCTTGTAAGTTTCCTTAAGGGTGACCAAACTACAGAGTTTCTTACATATCCTCAATATCAAATGTTTGAGCATGAAAAGGCTATGGAGCAAGATGATGATGATGATGATGATGATGATGATGATGATAATGATGATGATGATGAGGAGTAGTTTTTTGATTCTATATTTGCTTTCCCAGATAGTCATGAACTTTTCCCTTAGTATTATATATTAAACATGGTGTTATGTTTATTTTCTGTTGTTATGAATTTTAGTGCATTTTTAGCTTCATTACACTTTTGTTTTCTTTTATACTGCATGTATGTGATAGAAGTTTTTTACTTTGGACTTTAATTTCTAAACCTAGTTTTGAAATTTACTTACTCTTACACATACATTCTTTTACTTCTCGTACATGTATTACTTTCATGTTTAGAACCTTGTGATTGACCTTTAATTTGTTTAATTTCCCTCTCTTTCTACTTGTATTTGTAATGTAATATTTAAACAATTAAAAATTTAAGTTTGGGGAAGGGAAAAAAACATTTTGAAAACTAAAATTTTATTTGTCCTCAAATAAATTATATTTAAAAATTAATTTTAGTATAACATATTATGTGTGGAGTTATTTTTAAAAAAACTATATTTTTTAGTTTATGAATGATATAGTAAACTTAAGTAAAATTCTTAGTAATAAAGGATAACTCTTGAGATAAGGTATTTGGTATAAGAGTATAGGAATATATTTAGACCATTCAGAGTAGGGAAAATTGTATTTTTGAAATACTAAAGATCTTACATTTACACTTTAGAAAAACTTTTGAGACTCTATAAAAAATTATTTTTATACTAATAGACATTATCAAGTTAAGAAATGTGAAAAGTTTTTAACTTTAGGAGGAGAATAATGAAGTTAAAAATCATTAAAGGCTATCAAATTATAGTAATCCTCAGATAAACAAAAGAAAAGAAAGGATTGAAAATGATCCTGAAAGAAAAAAAAAAGCAAAGTCAAATTAAAATGAAAAGTAAAAATAAAAATATGTGAGGAGAAGCTTGATGAGATGCCTAATTAAAAATTGGCTTCACTTGAATTATCTTAAAGAAAGAAACTTACTTACACTTATGAACTTATTTGTAATATTAAATGTATTAGTGAAATCTATACTAGTAAATTTCTCATATAATTCGAGCATATAATTTTTTCTAAGATTCCTAATTGTAGAAAATTATAATTATTTTGAAATTAATAGAAAATCAGAATTCCCAACTTAAGTACTAAATATTCTTATACCTCAGTTCTATCCTGAATTATTAATTTTTTTTTTTAAGTTTCACTATCACATTTATGGGATAAAAGTATAGTAATCTTTGATAAAACCCACTACCACAAGTTAAAGTGTTTATTTTTATATAAATGAGTTACTTGAGGACAAGTAATGTTTAAGTTTGGGGAATTTATATGCCTTAAAATGTGCTACATACATATATATTCATTTTTAATGATATTGTGCTTTAATAAAAGGTATTTTGTATGTTTTTGATTGCAGGTACAAAAGTTGGAGATTAAAGAGCAAAATGAAGTCAAATGGAGCAAAAGTTTACCTAGCGCCTAGGTGTCAGGTAGTTACCAGGACTTTAGAAGATTGGCACCTAGGCGCCAGAAATGGTTAAGGCATTTTTACATTGAATTTGGATGAATTTTAAAGAGGTTCCTTAGGTGACTCTTAGTTATTTTAAGAGCTTGTCGGCACTATTTTTGGTTGGAGGAGTTGCCCGTTAGAAGTTGTTAGTCACCGAAATCTGAATCCCATTGCACGCTTCAGAAAGGCGTTTAATTTTCATATATATATATATATATAGTTTCTTAGAAAAATATGAAATCAAACTGACCTCATATTTTTTATAGTTTAAATGAAAGAAAACTATACCTGAAATCCTATATCTATCCTGAAGGATAAACACAAGACTCGAAGACAAGGCTCAATAAAATAAACTAAGAAATATATGACATCCGTTTGGTCTGTGAAACCGTTTTATTTGCCAAAAAGTTCCCCTATTTAATATGAAGAATTAAATAGGGCTTATATTAAGTTGGGTTCGGACAAGCTTCCTACCTATAGTTAATTACACCTTAAATGACTGAAGTCACCTAAGAAAATTCTCGATAAAAATTAGGGAATATTATCTTCAAAGAGGTCAGAAGGATATAACTTTTCAACGAGATCGGCTAAAGAGGTGTGAAAGGGGAATGGTTCAAGTTTGGAACATTTATTGTAGAATCCAAAAGAGGAAGAAGTAGGGGATGTCACAGATCTGAAGGAGAACCTCGATGACTTCCCAGTCTATCCTATTATTTGGCTTCAATTTTAAGGAGAAATTATTTAAGTGTTTCATATTGTCAATTTTATTAGTTAGGGCTTACATTTTTGTGAAAAGATCACACAAATCACCATGAAGATATGAGGATTTAGGTCATAACGAACGACATCCTTGGAATCCTAAGATAATTTAGGGCTTAAATTGTATAGCAGAGCTATAAAAAGGCCTAAAGATAAGTTGAGGATTTATGTTTCATAAGCAAATAACCTCGAAATTCTATGGCTTATTATTTAATTTTAAAGAAAGATATGTTGTTGTAGATTCTCTTACTGTTGAAGATGGTCATGCTGCCCACAATGCTACCTCCAAACCCCTTTGTTGTAACAAGTTTATGTTTTCTAGTGTGTCAGGTTATGATGTTAAATCAAATGTTCCTATGGTTATGGTTGCATCGGTTAGGATCCTACGACTCCCTCGTTCCGGTACTACTATTTTTTATCGAATTCACTTAGTCCAAATGAACTTATTAAACTCAACTTAATGAGTTCCATACTTTCATTTAAATTGTGGGAAGCCTCGTTAGCAACTGTAGGTTATCTCCTCCGAGGGGTTCCCGATCATCCGATAGAGACATCTTAATTTAGTTGCAATTATTATTTTGTTGTGATGCTTGTGATTAAATTTTGAGTGTTCTTATATTTTGAATGTAGTGGCGGTGAATTTTATTTTGATGGATTTTAGTTTTGATTTTGGTTTTAGTTTTATGACAATCCTAACTATTTTTGTTTTCATGCAGGGTGTCATCGTTGTTTAACATGCAAGTTTTGTAAGTATAAAAATACAGTGTGAAAAGTACAAGAAAAGACAGTACTGTAAATTGTAAAAGTGTAACTGGCGAGTCTTCTTGTTCCACCCCCTGAAAAGTCAGTACCATATATATAATGTTGCAAGTAATTCAAATTACAAGAGTAGATGAAGGTTTAATTACCAAACCCCAAGTTATGATTTTAGTGAATCTTAGAAGACCCTAGTAAATGATTTTAGAACAAAATATGACAAATTCAATTTGCTCTTTAAATTATCTAGAAGATTTCAAAGTGTTGAGAGAATAGCCCTGAACTACTTTGAGGCTCTCTTGAATTATTTTGAGTTCGTTTTGAACTTATCATATTGTTCCATTAATCATCTGAGGTTAAAGTGTGACTACCCTGTTACTCAGTGAAACATGAAAATTTAATTATCCCAAGGATAGGATACTTTATTAATCAATTGATGTTTCATTTAAAAGTTATGTGCATGGGTGCTCCTAAGGCAAGTCTAGGTTATTTAAGACTGTGGTGCCGATGATTAAGGTCAAGCTTGTAATGTTTAAAGATGTTAATCACTTACTATGTTGTTTTCTAAATCCAATCAATTGAGCTTAGAATTTGAGCCTAGGTCACTACGAAGCCTTTAACAATCATGATAGGTGAAATAGTAATTATCAAGATTTTGATTTCAGTAACATATATCCATATCAAATGGTCAAACCATCCTCAATTTTGGGCTTAAGAAAAGTAAAATATCATCTTTCTAACTTAAGCCCATTACTTAAGAATCATTTGATCTAAGTTGACTTCTGAGTCATGAAAATTAAGAGGTTTATGGTTTTGTTGATGTTGTGCAAAGGTGGTGAGTGGGTTTCTATCTTTTAACTCCATTGTATTTCAATCATCCAATCATAATTGTTAAGATCAAAATTACCCATTTTCCCTTGGTTAATCCTAAATCTTGATTAAGGCACCAAATTCTAAAATGACTATTTTGCCCCTCGGGCGCTTCACCTCATAACTCTTCAAACACAACTCACATGAATTTGAAGGTTTAGAGTGTCATATCCATGAGGTAATTATAATGTTAGAGAAGAACATGTGGACCTCTCAAAATTTTGATTTAATTTAGATAATTATTTAAATTTAGAAGATATGATTTTCAAAAGTTAATTTATTTAATTATCAAAAATAAAGTTTATATTTATGAAAAAATTATTAGAGGTTTTCTATGTTCAGAGAAACACTTAGACAAGATTTCATGATTTTTTTTGAATGAAATTCCTATTATTATTACTTAATTTTTCATCAATTTCAATGATTAAATTGAATAGAAAATAATATTTTAATTACAAAAATCATTTTTGTAGTTTTTAATATACTTCTCTGAGTTCAAAAAACCTAGAGAATCAAATCTTATAGTTTGTTAATTTTAATTTATTTATTATAATTATTTTAGTGGGATAACATGAAAAATTCATTTTTTTAAGCCTTTAAAATATATTTTTAACTTAGAAAAATTAGGAAAAATGTCCTAATGAGTGATTAAGGGACATTCCCACTCATTTTGAATCATTTTTTGTATTTTTGAAAATTTTGATTATTTTAATTATTTTTAATTCAAAATATATTTTAAAAATGAAATATTTTCACAAAGATGAGTTTTATTTATATTAGATGCCCCTGATCACAAGGAACTCAAAGAAATAATTTTCATAATTTTTCTAAGCATATTTAATTTAACATAATTGTCTGTATGCAGAAAGGCAAGGCTTCCTTAAAAATCCATTTTAATGCTTTGACTAAGTCAAATAATTTTGATATTTTTACAGGAATAATCATGATTTTTATGAACAGTGAAGACGTATTTTGTCAATTTTTGATAAGTGTATAATTTACATAAATTAATATAACATATATATATCTAATTAAGTATAGAAATTCACAAGATGATTCAAAGCATCACAATATTTTTCTTAGACTTCTCTGACTAGAGGAAACCTACTAAAATTGTTCTCATAATTTTTCAAGTGATGTTTTGATTTATATAATTAAAATAAGTCAAAATGGTCACCTTATCTTGAAAATTAGGGTTAAAAGCATAGGAATTCTCTCTAACCTTGGTAAAATTAGAGAACATCGCCTTTTTGATGGAGAATAAACCCTCAAAATTTCATGCCATGGTGAAATATTTTAAGCCATGGAGAATTAAAATACCACAGAGGGTATTTAATTCATTAAAAATAATATATTTAAAAATAATTTTTATTCTTAGTCACATTATTCTCCTCTATTTACTGAGCAAGAAGGTATTTTTCTTTTATTCTTATGATTTTTCTATCAAAAGTTATGAATTTTTATAGATCTATTATTTATTAATTAAGAAAAAGCTTTATTTTTCTATTTATCTCAAACACGCGCCGCGTTATCCTTGTCTTTTTTGAAGCACCACTCGTCGTTTATTGGTTTGGCTCCGCCATCCGACTCGACATCCACACATCTCGCTGTTCACGTACGAAGGCTCCATCCAGCTTGATCTCGTCCGTCCACCTGATACACGCTCGATCAGATGGCTCTCCGTCTTTGTCCCCGATGGCCAAAACTCGTGAACCGTCCAACTTTAAACCCTAAGATCTCGACCTAGAGTCAACCAAATTACTTCAATTTTGTTCTTACACCTTCATCTACTCAAGACAAGTACATCTATACGGTTACATTGCTATGAATTGCAAGTTTTTATCACGAAGGTTCAAATCGAGCCAAAAATAAGGGTTATTGAGCTATACCTTTGCCCAAGAGGTGAGGCCTAGATTGGGTGCTTGTGGAAGCTTCAGTGGAGTCTAACAAACCATGTGGATGTATTTATTTCCTCTGATGAAGGCTCCAAGTATGAGTTCGATCAAAAGGTGGAGCGGCCTTAGTCTAAGGATAGGTTAGAGGGCTCAACAGAGGGGAATTTTAATGGGGATCTTCCGCTCTTGCTCTGGTGAAGATCAGGAGCAAATCAATTTGGGGTTTGGGGAGTTTTTAGGAAGGACAATTTTTCCCTTAATTTTGAGCTAAGAAATTGAGCTTAAGTGATGGGGAAAATGGCCACAAAATGATTGCAATGGGGTTGTGTAGTCTTGGAGGAGCTTTGGAAACAATTTAAACAGGGTTTCCTCAAGAAAATTTTAATGGTGCACTTTTAGCCATGGAAGAGGGGTTTAAATATAACAGTTTAGGGTGGTTGTCATGTACTTCATTTGGGAGCAAAGTGGAGCTTAGGTGGAGGGCTTCAAGATGCTAAACACCAATCAAAGCTATATACATTGGATATGTGAAATTGGGTTTGAACTTAAGCAAGGGGGGTCCCAATTTCGGCTCCTCTGGTGACTAGTGGCAGTGACTTTATATATACTTATAAATATAAGAATTTGATACTGCTTCTAGAAGATTTATTTCCCGAAAATGATGCCAAAAACTTGATAACGATTATAGATTTGATAAAGATGAGTATAAAATATTCAATAATTGCAAAGTCACACTTATCAACCCAAGTATACGTATCGCTCAAGCAATACAGGGCTCTAATGGAGTCCTGGATATCGATCCCACATAAAGTAATACTAGAGGCTACAAACTAAGATTTAAAAAATCAATACATAATCACAATAATATAGTTCAATTTGCATATTTGTCACTAATAGGCAATAGAAATAAAAATGTAATTTTAATAAACCTTAATTAACTAAATCTACTAATAAAGTTTCTAATGTGAAGTTCAATATATAAGAAAGCATCCTTCTCCTTGTCAAGAAATTTAAGTGAATGGATAAATTGAATCAATTCAAATTGTATTGTGCCAAATAGGAGCATACTTATTCTTTACGCTTTGGACCAGGCATAAAGAACATTGACTAATCCTATGCTTGGTTACTGAATCTGAGGCTAGGCTGGGAGGATACTGGTTCTCACTTCGGAGCTCCCACGTTCCCCTCACCTGAGGGTTAACATCTACACTTCAGCACCCAAACGATAGGACCGAATTGAGGATTTTAGTCCGTCACTATAAATTCTCCAATTCTACGCCCGATAATTTTTTTCCCTATTTATTTGCACCCAACGTTCAAGAACTTTGACCTCCCTAAATCTTGGATGTAATCTTCACTTTAGTTGTAAAACTCAACAATTTTAACAAATTAATTGGACAGATTGAAAGTAAATTAAGATTGAAGTGATAAGATCATCACAACTTCTTTAACATTCTCATGGCACAACCAATTCAAATCACCATTTCACAAAATCTCAAGANTGCATTCCTTTACCTTATTAGTATTTCATAGCTTTTACATCATTGAGCTCCAATCTTTTCTTCTCAAATGAATTTCTAAGATTCTTAATTTTTCAAAATATAGTTTTCTGTACTTTAAATAGTTAACTATAATCTTATTCTCTTATACTAAATATCTTAATCTACAAAATTAATTTTCATTACAAAAATATTTCATTAAATCTACCATAATATTTAAATATCTAGAAAATATAGTTATTTAAATTAAATTCACTACAAAAAATCATATTAATAAATTTTGAAAATATTTAGTTGAGAACATATAATAGTTAATCTTTTTTTTCCCTCCCCCAAACTTAAATTTTCAATATGGAATGATACAGGTGGAAAGAAAAATTCTAAATATAAATCATACCTCAGTACTTTAGGCATTTTCATCATTCTGAACTGGTTTGTAATATTAGGAGTTTTCTACACATATAAATCATTAGAGAATTTGCTGGGTAATGAAATTTTGAAATAAGTACAAACTAATATTATACAAACACTATATTTCACTAACACATCACAATACTAAATAAAACAATTACAAATACATCACAATGCAAAAAAAAATCACATCACATTACAATTTTACAGAGTACTAATCAAAGTTTATTATAACTACACATGCAAATTTCCAACTACAACACCAATCTAATCAAAATTATAAAAAAAATTCCAAAATACACTTCAAATACTCAAATAATGGCTTCCAAGAGTGACTCTAAGAGTTCAAAACTAAGTTTCATGAATTTCTTCCAAATATTTTCTCCAAATTCTCATTTTTTTTGAATCTCCTCAATGTGGAAGAAATTCAAGGTGAAAATTAAATATTTTTAGGTTGGAGTGAAGCTCTTACTGAGAGTTGATAAAATTTGGTGTCTAAATGCCTTGAAATTGCCCCAAATCCAAGATCTTCAAGCCCTAGATCAAAATTTTTGTTTTTTAAGAGGAAGGGGATGATGAATAGTGGCGGTTGACTGGTCAAAATTGTAATTAAAAGTGTTTTTCGGGATCTCACCATCGGTGGGGTCGTCAGTACAGTCGGCGAGCTCTATTGAATTAAATAGCCTAATTCTTGGGAAAAATCCGCCGTCGACGGCGTCGATGGCATTAGCGGCGAGATTTTCAAAATTAGTTCAATTTCCAGATTTTTGTGATTTCGATCATATTCAAGCCTCGTTGACATTCGATCAATCATTCTAGACATAAATTTAAGTGATTAAATGATGTACTAACACAATTAAACATTCACAACACAAAACCTCACAATTATATATAAAATCCAAGGGTTACAATACACGTTACACAACGCACATAAGTTTGGTATTTTATCAACCTTAATACATCAATTCAGCATTGCAATCCAAGCCACAACACTCTAAACGCCGAAAACAAACATTCTATGCTCAATCTCAACTATACTGAGATCTAAAAGAAAAATTTGAAAGTAAAGCAAACAAGTAAGTTCAAATCAAATCACACACATAGACATATAGGAAGTAAAGTAAATCTACTACAAACTAACGATAATTTCAAACAGAAACACTATAATCGCAATAAAAATAAAGATAACTATGGGTTGCCTCCCATAAAGCGCTTGGTTTAACGTCGTCTGCCCGACCTTTTCAGTTATTATTTAGGTTGACTGACCATTAAAACTTCTGTAAAAATTGGTCTTTTACCCTCAAAGTACGGTTTTAATCTGTGTCCATTTACTTTAAATCTATTCCTAATTTTTTGATCTTCAATTTCAACAGCTTCGTAAGTATAAACTCGAGTCACAGTAAAGGGTCCTAACCAACGAGACTCAATTTGTAAGTATAAACTTGAGTCACAGTAAATGACCCTAACCAATGAGACTTCAATTTTCCAGGGAATAACTTCAGTCTTGTGTTGTAAAGTGAAACTCCTTGTCCAGGTTCAAAGTTTTTCTGGTTAATCTTTTGATCATGCCATAACTTTAGTTTCTCCTTATAAATTCTATCATTATGATAAGATTCATTTCTTAATTCTTCCAATTCATTCATTTGTAACAATCTCTTCTCACTAGCATCTGATTTCTTAATTCTTCCAATTCATTTAATTGTAACAATCTCTTCTTACCAGCATCTTTCAAATGTTCTTTCAATTCATTTAATTGTAACAATCTCTTCTTACCAGCATCTTTCAAATTATAATATCTTTAATCGCCCAATATGCTTTATGCTCCAATTCTACTGGTAAGTGACAAGTCTTTCAAAAAATCAGTCTTAATTCATTCAATTGTAACAATCTCTTCTCACCAGCATCTTTCAAATTATAATTGAATTCTTTAATCATCAATATGCTTTATGCTCCAATTCTAAAAGTGACAAGGTTTCCAAAAATCAACCTATAAGGAGTCATTCCAATAGGAGTTTTATAAGTAGTCCTGTAAGCTCATAATGCAGTATCCAGTCTAGTAGACCAATCTACTCTACTAGGGTTTACAGTCTTCTCCGGTGTTTGTTTAATCTCTCTATTAGAAACTTCACCTAACCCATTGGTCTGAGGGTGATAGGAAGTAGAGATTCTGTGAATAACATTTAAACTTTTCAGCCAATCTCTGAATATATTTATTCCTGAAATGGGATCCTCCATCAGTGATAATCACTCTCGGCATTCCGTATCTAGTGAAAATGTTTTTCATTAAAACTATTGAAACACTTTTAGCGTCACAATGAGGTAAAGCTTGTGCTTCAACATACTTTGAAACGTAGTCTACCGCAACTAATATGTATAAGTTCCCAGATGAAGTAATAAATGGTCCCATGAAATCCAATCCCCAAACATCAAAGAACTCAACTTCTAACATGGAATTCAGAGGCATTTCATTTTTTCTAGATGTATTTCCTACTCGTTGGATTCTATCACAAGTTATTATGTATCTGTAAACATCTCTAAAGAGAGTAGGCCAATAGAATCCAGCATGTAAAATTTTATAAGCAGTTTTATCAGTTCTAAAATGTCCTCCAAATTCAGAATCATGACATTTTTGAATGATTAGTTTTGTTTCTTCATAAGGTGCACATCTCTCTTCATAAGATCCTTACATTGTTTATATAAATAAGGCTCATCCCAAAAATATGCTTTCGCATCATGAATGAATTTTCTTTGCTATTGCAATGTCAGCATAGGTGGCAAAATATCACTTACAATATAATTAACAATATCAGTATACCATGGTATTTTCCACTCATTAATATTATAAATTTGTTCATCACGAAAACTGTCCGTAATTTCATTATCGGTGTCAGATAATTCATGATATTCTAATCTCAACAAATGATTAGCAATTTGATTAGTAGTTCCCTTTCTATCAATAACCACAAAATCAAATTCTTACATCAAAAGTATCCATCTAATTAACATTGGTTTGGCATCCTTCTTTTGCATCAGATATTTAATAACAGAATGATCAGTGCGCAAAACAATCTTAGTCCCAATTAAATAAGATTTAAATTTGTCAAAAGCTTACAGAATAGCCAACAACTCTTTTTCAGTAACAGTGTAGTTAATTTGAGTATCGTTAAGAGTTTTACTAGTGTAGTATATAACTTTAAGGATCTTATCATACCTTTGTCCAAGAACAACTCCAATAGCATAATCACTAGCATCACACATCAGTTTAAATTGTTTCTCCTCGTTAGGTTAAACTATTATAGAGGCTGTGAATAGCTTTTCTTTTAATAACTCAAAGGCATTTAAACAGTCTTCAGTAAACTCAAATTTCTTGTCCTTTTCTAAAAGTTGGCAAATGTTTGGTAAATTTTGAAAAATTTTTAATATAACGCCTGTAAAAACCAACATGTTCAAGAAAACTTCTAACCCCTCTTACATTAGTAGGAGGTGTTAATTTAGATATAACTTAAATTTTTGCAGGATCTACTTCCATACCATTTTCCAAAATATTATGTCCTAACACAATTCCTCATGCAACCATAAATTGACATTTTTCTCAATTTAGAACTAAATTAGTTCTTCCACATAACTCCAAAACTTTTTCAATATAATTTAAGCATGCGTCAAATGATGTTCCAAATACAGAGAAATCATCCATAAACACTTCTATTCCATCATCAATTAACTTATTAAATATAGACATCATACATCTCTGGAATGTTGCAGGTGCATTACATAATGTGAAAGGCATTCTTTAAAAAGTAAAAGTTCCAAAAGGACTAGTAAATGTTGTCTTTTCTTGATCCTCAGGAGCAATAAGAATTTGATGGTAGCCGGTATATCCATCTAAAAAATAAAAATATTTGTGCCCAGCAAGTCTATCCACTGTTTGGTCTAAAAATGGTAAAGGGAAATGATATTTCCTAGTGGTAGTGTTTAATTTTCTATAATCAGTGCAAGTAAGCAACACAGTAACTTGTCTGATAGGTATTAATTCATTATTCTCTTGTGCTTCAGCAGTCACCCATCCTTTCTTAGGAACACAATGATTTAGACTTACCCAAGCACTGTCTGAAATATGATATATAATTCCAGTGTCCAATCATTTCAAAATTTCCTTCTTGACTACTTTTTTCATCATTGGGTTTAATCTCCTTTGTGGATCAACTCTTGGTTTATATTGTTCATCCAGTATAATTCTATGCGAGTTTAATCTCCTTTATGGATCAACTCTTGGTTTATATTGTTCATCTAATATAATTCTGTGCATACATATCGAATGACTGATTCCTTTAATATCAGCTAAGGTCCAACCAAAAACTTTCTTATATCTTTTTAAGGACTGATTCCTTTAATATCAGCTAAGGTCCAACCAATGCTTTCTTTTATCTTTTTAATGTATCCAAAAGTCTTTGCTCTTGCAAATCATTTAACTCTGAAGTCATATCATTATGTGCATACAGATCGAAGGATTGATTCCCTTAATATCAGCTAAGGTCCAACCAAAAGCTTTCTTGTGCATACAGATTGAAGGACTGATTCCTTTAATATCAGCTAAGGTCCAACCAAAAGCTTTCTTTATTGAAGGATTGATTCCCTTAATATCAGCTAAGGTCCAACCAAAAGCTTTCTTATATCTTTTTAATGTATCTAAAAGTCTTTGCTCTTGCAAATCATTTAATTCTTAAGATATAATAACAGGTAATGTAGATGAGTCGGTATCTATCAGTCTTTGTTCTTGTAAATCATTTAATTCTGAAGATATAATAATATGTAATGTATTATCCAAAAGTCTTTGCTCTTGCAAATCATTTAACTCTAAAGATATCATAACAGGTAATGTAGATGAGTTTCCCAGAAACACATACTTTAAGTGGTTAGGCAATATCTTCAACTCAAGTTCAAGTGGTTTTATAATTGACGGAACTAGATTCTTATCAGCATTTCCTGTAATATCCAGCATCTCAGCGTAATCTAATTCTTCATTTTCTACTTCATCCAAAATAACTTCATGTTTGCCTTCCAAATTTTTTTCCCTTCAAAATATTCTTTAAAATGCTCGTTCAATAGATGCTCTCTAATTTCCATGCAAAAACATTCATTATCTCTTTCAACAGAAGGGTATTTTATAGATTTCACAATGTTAAAAGTCACTTCTTGATCGTTAACTTTCATAGTTAATTCTCCCTTTTGAACATCTATCATAGCTCTTCCAGTAGCTAAAAAAGGACTCCCTAAAATTTTAGGTATTTCTTTATCTTCCTCCATATCAAAAAAATAAAATCCACAGGAAAGATAAATTTATCAACTTTTACTAACACATCTTCTATAACTCCCTTAGGATAAGTAACTAAACAATCTGCTAACTAAAGAGTTGTAGAAGTAGGTGAGACTTCTCCTAATCATAATCTTTTAAAAATTGATAGACACATAAGATTAATGTTGGCTCCCAAATCACATAAAGCTCTTCCATAACATCTTTCACCAATAGCACAAGGTATAGTAAAACTACCTGGATCTTTTAATTTTTCAGGAAGCTTTTTCTGAATAATTGCACTACAGTCTTCACTAAGTGCAACAGTGTAATTATCAGTGAACTTCCTTTTCTTGTTGAAAATATCTTTCATAAAATTCCCATAATTGAGCATTTTCTCTAAAGCTTCTACGAAAGGAATATTTACCATTAATTTCTTAAGGATTTCTATAAACTTGGAAAATTGTTTATCCTTTTTGTGTTACTCCAATCTTTGAGGAAACGGTGGTGGAGTTTTTTTCATAGTAATTTTCATTGGTGTAAGTGGATATTCTAAATTTGGGTTTTCATGATCCTTTTCTTTTTCTGCATCTACCTTCTCTTTTTTAGTTTTTGTTTCTTTCTGCACTCTTGTTTTCAATTCATAATTCTTTTCCACTTCATAATTGTATCGCTTTTATCTGTTCTTTTCCTTGATCTTTAGGATTCACTTCATAATTGTATCGCTTTTATCTATTCTTTTCCTTGATCTTTAGGATTTGGTTCCACAGTATGTAATTGTATCACTTTTATTTGTTCTTTTCCTTGATCTTTAGGATTTGGTTCCACAGTACTACTATCGCTTTGATTTGTTCTTTTCCTTGATCTTTAGGATTTGGTTCCACAGTACTAGGAAAAGTTGCCGATGTTTGGTTTCTAAGCGCAGTAGAGATATGCCCCAACTGGTTTTCATTATTCTTGATAGCAGTTCCTTGATTTTGTAACTATTTTCCTTCAATTTGTAATTGATTTGCTTGATTTTGTAAATGTTGACCCATGTTCAGTACCAGCTCTTCCATAGACAACTTCTTTCCTTAAATTGAGTGTTACTGTTAAATCCTGGAGGATAAGAAGGTCTATAATTAACATTTCCTTGGTTGGATGAATTTCCCAATGGGTTTACTGGGTTGTTTGCCCATTGTTGATTTGTAGAAGAATTGTTATTCTAATTAAAGTTAGGATGATTTTTCCAATCTGGGTTATAATTGTTTGAATAAGGATTGTTGGGTCTATTGTTAATAGCATTTAAAGTCTCATAAGAAGGTTGAGCATCCATAAATTGCCCAGATGAATTCTCTTTTATCATAGTAGGTGTTGGAGAATAATTCATTCCATAATGATCTAATTTCTTTGATATTGCAGCAATCTGCGAAGCTAACATATATATTGCATCAGAATCATGGATACTAGCTACTCTTTTAGGATTTGCCCTTTCAAAGGGCCACTGAAAATTGTTGGTAGCAATCTCTTCTATTAACAAATAAGCCTCATCAAAAGGTTTTGACATTAAAGAGCCACCAGCCGCAACATCTATAATCGATCTAAGAAATCCCACTAATCCATTGTAAAAAGTTTGATCGACTCTCCATCAATCTAACAAAATGATGTTATGTCATTTCTAAGTTTATCAATTTTAGATGGAGGGAAATATTTGGATAGAAATTTCTGTGAAAGTTCTCCCCAAGTTCTAATAGATTCAGNGAATTTCCTCTGAATCTCTTCCTTTCTTTACAGCACAAAGAATTCTCCTTCGAAGCAGCAAGGAGGAAGAAATCTCTCACTTTCCTTCCACTCTTACAATCTAGCGAAGAATTCCTCATAATACTAACCACTCTCTACACTCTAATGGGCACCAAAAACAACAAAGACTTAGCGGACACCCGTGGACACCCCTGGGTACCCCCTTTTTAGGCCTCCCAATATTTCTTTTAAATTTTTAGAAGAGTTTTCAAGTGTTGCCCAAGCGTCCCTTCAAAAATCATCCACATTCAATGCATCTGTTGAGAGAACCGACGTGCTCGCCATCGGTGGCCTCAATGATGCCATTGTCGACCTTCTAGAATATTTAATTCTTGACTCTCAGGAAAAATTCGCCGTCGGCGGCGTCGAGCCCATCATCGACGCCCAAGATCAAATATTCATATTTTGTTCCTTTTTGCTCCAAATTCGCTCCTTTTTCATCTTTTTACTCCAATGACCATAATTCAACATACCTGCAACAAAACATCAAAAATATATTTCTTTAAAGTCCAATATCATCAAAATTAGTGTAAAATAGGTATAAAAATCTCAACATATTTTTCTTTGGTCAACTAGGGTGGCTGGTCATGGCATGGGAGGTGCTTAGGTGGCTCAGGAACCTCAGAGGAATCTGTCACAATAATTAATTTGGGCTGGTGATAGGTTTTGGCAAAGATATCTTTGGCTTAAGCAATTTAGGAAACAAATCCCTTGATTTAGGGGACATTTGGTCCATGACTCAACTAGAGTGGGTTAAGTGAGTCTATCTTGGTCACTATGATCCAAAAGTTGGCTGTAGAAGTCTTGCCTTGATCAATTTGACATGGCTAGGTCAAATTTGGTGCATGGGTCCAATTTGGGTCCAAATGGCCAAAGGTTGGGTTTGGGTTAGGCTAGCCATAAGTTTGAGCCTAATTGGTTGATCAATAGTGTGTAGATGATTGTTATGAAGATTTTTGGTGAAGGATTGAAGTGATTTTGAGTTCAATTGGAAGCTCAATTTGAAGGATTTTGGGATTTTGGTCAATTTGAACATGTTGGAATAGACTTGGGTCTAGGTTAGACTAAGGTTGGGCTAAGTCCAAATTTATGGTTGGAAATGGTCCATAAAAATGTCATGAAGATTTTTCAACATAAATTGGTCGTCAATTTTGGGGTTAGGGTATTCAATTTGGTGGAATTTGGGGATATAGCCAATTTGGGGCAAATTTCGGGACTTTTGGACTTGGATCAAAATTTAGTGCAATTGAGGCTTTACCAGGACCAATTGAGGGTCAAATTTTATGTTTGGGACTGTTATGAAGAGTTTAGGATTCAAATTGAGATAAATCAAACAGACTATGGGGTTCAATTAGGTAAGATTAGGTCATAGGATCAAAATTGGGGGTTTTACTTAGATCAAAATTGAGCTCAAAGCATGGGTCAACTAGGCCTAGATTTGGTTTATATTAGTCATGTGAAAGGTGAATTTGAATTTAGAATTGAAATTGAGGGGAATTGGGGTCAAATTGATGGACATTTGAGGTGAATTTGGGGAAATTGGGTCTTTAAAGGCAATTTTGGGGGTTTTGGTCAAAATGGTCAAATTGGCCAAATTGGGCTCAATTGAAGGGTCCAAATGGGGTTTGGAGGTTTTGGGAAAGTTTGGGGTGTAAAGGGAATTTTTGTAATTTTGGCAAATTTTGGGGTATTTTGGTAATTTTAAATTTTTTTGGTGATCTTGGGAAATTTGGATAGTTTAAAAAAGTTTGAGATGATTTTTGAACAAATTTGGGTATTTTGGATGAATTTGAGGATTTTAACCAAATTTAGGGTTTCAAGGGCATTTAGCTAATTTAGGTGGATTTTGGGGCAATGGGTCAGGTTGGACATTTTGGTAGAATTGGAGTGCCAACCACCTTATTGTGCCATGGACCAATGAAATCCCTTTTTGGGTCCTCTATGTACTGGTTTTAACTAAACCCTAGATAAGGGCTAGTGGGTTTAGAGGACCATCTACATGGGTCTCCCAAAAGATCAAGGGATCAAAGTCAATAATTTGGGTTCAGAGTTTGTAAGTGATTGTGGGTGAAAGTGAGTGTAAGTGAGTGAACTAACTCCAGACCAACACCTAGGGTCAACTCTAAGATCAAGCAGTCCTATGGGAACTCTCATTGAGATCCTCCATACTGACCCCACCTACTAAGTGATGGAGGTTAGGACCAATATGTGGAACTTCAAGTTGAGCAAAGAAGAGTTTAGAGTTTCTAATGGTAAGGGTTCCTTTCTAGTTTTCTATGAACAATCAATAGGAAAGTCCTATAGGTAGACCTTAGGCAACTAAAGAGGGAAAACTAAAACTCAACAAAAGTGAGGTTAACAGAGCTCTATTTAATAAAGTCATTAGTCTGCTGAAAATAGAGAGTGTTAGTGGGAGTCTTGAGTAATGGTGGTGAGAGCCTAGTCTTGGTGTGAGTCTTGTGTGGGTATGTGAGTTAAAGTCTTCTTTTGGTGTGTATTGGAAGAATAAGACAACAAAGGAATTCCAAACGATTTGCTTGAGGAGAAGTCTAAGATAAGTACTTTGTATTTTTGTTTTAGTTTTGTGTAAACTTGTTTTTTAAAATATATTTGTTTTGTTGTGTTATCCCCTTGAATTCTGAGTAGTTTTGTCTATCTTTCTCCATGCAATAAAAGTAATCATGTGTGGGATTAGAATGGTTTGAAGATTTCTTTTATTCAAAAATTGATATGGTATTTTCACCAGTTTTTAATTTACTTTACAACTGGTCATTTGTAATGTTAAAATTTGTTGCAAAATCTAATGACCCCTGAGGGCTATGATTTCACTCAACTAGTAGGTACCACACTAACCCTTATGATGGAGGGGAGCAAAGTCTGAGGGGGAGCACAAATATATAGGGAGAAGTTTTGACGGGCATAGAATTGGTGATTCTAGATTGACAGGCTTAGACCTTAACTAATTTGGTCTTTAATTTGTAACTTAAGGCCTGGTTAGTCATATATAGACGTTATAATGTATAATTTGGAAGTAAGAGGCTAGAATCTACTCAAAATAACCATATTAATTAGAAACTTAACTTTAGTTTAACAAATTTTTATTATGCACTCGAGAGGGGTAAAGAATAGGTATGCATTTGTCAAAAAATCACATTTTTAACTTCAAGAATTTGATTCGTGCAATGATTATAATCATTTTACAAGGGGAAAGAATTTTTTATAATATTCAAACTCCTTTACACATTTCCATTTTAGAAAATTTGCATTTACTTTAATATTTTTTAACTTGAAAAATTTAGTTTTTAACCTTTTACTAACAATTTGTTGTTTTTCTCCTACAAATTTTGTTTAAAATTTAAGTGGAAATTTTTTTAAGTTGAAATAGAAATACTATTATTTCTAGTGGGTTTGATACTGGGTTTGAAAAGAAAAATCTATATTACTTGAAATGATAAGTACACTTGCATAGTACCTCTAGTGTGTAAGCTATTAATCAATTATATATTTTATAATATATCTATTTTGCTAACTAGCCACTGAATATAAACTGGGTCACTTTTTTACCATCTTTCTGAACTTAAATAACTATAATTGCAGGTCAGTCTCACACCTATACTTGTGTGAGACTCAAGCGTGTTATAGCACAGAAACTAAGGGGGGAATCAAGTTTTTTGCATCGTTGCCAGGGAGTTATGGTGAAATTAACTTAGGATAATTTTAGTTGAATTAATTAGACTTAAATTTGGAAATACGAATGATAGCTTTATTGTGTAACTGTTTGTTTATTTGAAAAAGAAAGAAAAAAGTTAATGGAAAAAATTTTGATTTTGTTGTCCAAGAAATTTGATGAGGCTTATTCTCTGATTGAGGAGATGGCCACAAAAAATTTTTAATGGACTTTTGAAAGAGTAAACCCTAGGAAGGTAGCTAATGTGCATGATGCTGATGTGCTCTGATCCCAAAATTTTTTATAGTGTAAAATGCGATGTGTGCGATTATTTACTTTAGCTTCCTTAATAGTTATTCTTAATCTTAAATATGGGATACTTCACAAATATACTTATCGTTATCAAGTAATATAGAACTTTTTGATTAAACCCCCAATATCAAACCCATAGGGATAATGGCTATATGCTTTTTAGGAGTTTAGAAATTTTAGATGACTAAAATCTACTTAGTAAAATATTCTTACTTAAACTTCAGATGTTAAAATAAGAATGTAAATTCCATTCTTTTTGTAATTTTTTGGTTTATGAAAAGAAAGTAAATAACTAATTAACTTAACTAAATACTTGCAAGATGAAGGTGATATAAATAAAATATCTTTTTCTTTATCATGAATCAGTAATAAGTAGAGAAATTATGTTGTGAAAGTATTCTAAATGTGTTGTGCCAAATAAAAGCAATAATATTCTTTACCCTTAGTAGAGATACTATAAAGAACATTGACTAATATATAGTTTGAATAGTCTTGAAGACCGGCTAGGCAGGGAAGATACTAGCTCTCACTCTAGTGTTCCCTCTTCTCCCTCCACTTGGGGCTAACATCTCGTATAAAAACCTAAAATTATAAATCAAATTTGGAGCTTTAGCGTCACTCAAAAGTCCTCAAATTCTATACCCTTGAAAATTTTATTTCCTTATTTATTTGCACTCAAATTCATGAACTACATTGTCTTCTATGATATTAATATGTGATTCTAAACATTTTTTACTGAGACAATACTATCTTGAATCTTACATGTTCTTACAACAGGTATTAACATCTTAATTGGCCAAATCAAGAAGTAAATGAAGTGCAAGGTTTCAAATAGGTATTAACATCTTAATTGGCCAAATCAAGAAGTAAATGAAGTACAAGGATTCAAATCATCCAACTTCTTCCAACATTGAAGCCTAATACTTCATACAACTTCCTTTCAACACTTAATCACTTGTCATTTTAAGGAAAAAGATAAAGAAAACTACTTAGAATCCATGAAGAAAACACAATCACACAATAGTTTAAAATTAGAAATCAGGCATACAAACAAGAAATCTAAATTAAAACCAAGTGTAGTCACAGAGATAAACACTTACCTCAAATCCTCTCCACCAAATGTCTTCAAGTTCCATTGAGTTCTCTTCCTTCAATCACAATACTAATTAACACTCAAAATAAAAAGAAAAGTGGTCGCCGGTGGCGGCAGCGACGACTTAGAAGGATGATGGTTGTAAATTTGATGGGTGGTTGGCCTCGTCTCTTGGAAAATCTAATTCTTTTCTTATAAAAATCGAAGGGGTCCCTTTGTGTCTCTTCAGAAGGTTTCTCCATTCAATGAATCCTCTAGAATTTGCCTCCTCAAAAGCCAATTGAATGAATTTTTGTGTCCATGGGCTATTTCCCACGTTTTTACCAAAGGTTGCTTCAAACACCTCTTCAAAAATACATTCAAATTAAATAATTCATCTCATAACTACTTCTGCACTTTAGCGCAGGTATCTGGCGCCTAGGAGCAAAACCTCTGGCACTTTTGCGTCAATTCTAGGCGTTTAGGTGCCCAAGGTCATTTTTGCACCTTTCTTCATTTTTGCTCCAAATTTGACCCTTTTTCACTCCTTTTAGTATTTTTCATCCATTTGATTGTACCTAAAAGGAAAATACACAAATATCTTTCATTAAAGCGCAATATCTCAAAAATAGGTATAAAAATGTATATAAAAACACTATATATTTTAGGTGTATCAAAATCCCCCAAACTTAAGATGTTACTTGTCCTCAAGTGACCCTTCAATCTCTAAAAACCAATATAAGTAGATGATGTATATGAGTTTCGTTAGGAATTACCAAAATTTTGATATAGAAATATAGTAGTCCAATTTAGAAAAAAATTAGTAAATGAGACCAACTTAAAGTTTAGAAACTTTTAAAGTTAAGAAATATAAAAAAAATTAATTTCTATCTAATCCAGATTATTGTAGATTTTCCAAATATAGAGTTTAGGTATTTTATTTTCTCTACTTAAAAATTTTTATTAAGCTTAATTTCACTTACTATATTTTATCCTTAAGCTTAAGAGTTTCTCAAGTCTTATACTTTAAAAGATCAGAAGTGAAACCAATTTTTAATTAGGAACTAATCCTCAAGCTTCTCCTCCCTTTTTCAATTTTCTTTTTCTTTTTATTTTTCTCTTTTTCCTTTCTCTTTTTTTTTTCAGGCAAGGATTACTATATCTAGATAGGATTTTAATGATTTTGAATACTACTCTTCCTTTCCTAAAGCAAAGAGTTGATATTTTTCCCTCACTTAAAAACATAATAGTTGTGAAAATTAATTTCAATAAAAGAAATTTAAGTTTCAAAAATAAAAGGTCTAAACTTCTAAATTTTTCAAAAATACAATTTTTCCTACTAAAGATAGTTACACTATATTTAGCATTTTCCACACAAAAAATTTTAACTTTAAGTTTTTCTGCATTACTATAAATTTTAACTGAATTCACTTACTCATTTCAATATTCAAAATTTTTCTTCTTTAATATAACTTCATATACATAATCATTTTCTTCAAATCAAAATCAAATTTATTTGAAATACATTTGAGAATAAATAAACTTTTAAGTTCATTTTAGAAAAAATTTTTATCGCCCCACCTAAACTTAAATTTTTATCAGAAATAAACATTTTAGCATCATATATAAATAAGCAGGAATGAAAACTAATTATAACATGCTTGCAGGAGTTTTCATATCCTAAATATGCAAGTACAAAAATTAAAGACAGGGGTAAAAATTTAATTTACTTAAAATAAAAAGATTCATCAGACTTCTATGCAGTGGATTATAATATAAAAGTAAATAAATTACTAATAAACGTACAAGACTAAAACATTAAGAAAAAATAGCTGGTAGTAAATTGAAAACTTTAGACATGCAGCTTTAAGTAACAAGTTAGCTAAGTTCTAAACCTTCCTAAGATTCTAGAATTAAGTTCAACAAACACTAAGTAAATAGAACAACACAATTAAAACAATTTCTACAACATATAATAACTACTCACTAAACATAAACACATCACAGTAGGTGTACGAAACAAAACATAACATAACAAAAACTAATAGTCTCTACAATCACAACTGAAAACATAACAAAAAGTACAAAATACTAGTACCAACAACAGTTCATAAAAATATATATAAACTAAAAACATAAAATAAAACTAAAGATGTAAACTAATCATCATTCTCCTCTTCATCAATATCGTCACTACGCTAAACAGGTGCAGACTCATATGGTGGATATCTAGGGTACTGTGGAAATACAACCTCCTAGTTAGCTCTCATAAGATTTTCGATAGCTAAGTTGAATTTGCCCTCATAATCACTACGTCTCTTCATATACCCATCCATATGCTCATCAAAATGTTCAAAGTATTATATCTTAGCCGCAGTATGGTTAATATTGTCCAAAATCCTTTGTAATAACTGTGATTGAGAATCGGCTCCACAAGTCTGACCTCGTGATGTAAAAGCATATGAAGTAGAAGCTCGCAAAGTCGAGGTAGCATAACTACTAGAGAATTCACCCTTCTAGCCAAAAATAGAATGATGTGAATAAGATTTCATATTCACACTAGTAATGGAATTTAGTGGCTGTAAGATCTCCTCCCAGCTATCAAATCTAACTTCAGCCTGCTCGCATAAAGAAAAGATCAAGGATGTGAATCCCAAACCTGCAGTAATAGTAGCGACGACTGAACTGGTAATAACTCATGAATCAAAGATCTAATATCAATAGGCTTGAATTGTTTAATGCAATAGTTCAAGGTTGCTCGATCTGAAGTTGCATTAGTTAAATGATTTGTAGGTAGTAGACGAGTTGAAATAAAATAATGCCATGCCTTTGCAGGTACATCCAACTTTAAAGTAGAAAAGTTTACTCTTCTTTTATTTGTAATCTTCCATAACCCTCTCTCAACAGTCAAAGATGAAATAATCTCGTCTAGCTCCTCCTCAGTAAGATTATAATTTGAAAAAAAACACAAAGTACTTGAGGGCAATTGATAAAATTGATTAATTACCTCAGGTGAAAAAAGCAGTTTCTTTCCCCTCACCATGACTCCTTCTTCATCAGCTTCAGGGAGATTCGCATAGAACTCCCGCACAACAGAAATCACTGCAAGAGCAGAAAAATAAAAGAACTTCTCCCACTGGTGGCGAACAATCAAATCTTCAACAGCTCCTTCCGGACTTTTAAAACAGCACTCAGGAATCAACTTCCTCAAATGCAGAGCATCAATGTATTGATCCTGAGCTCTCAAACTGATAAATTTACTTGAATCGAATGGAGTTTTCCCTTTACTTCTCTTCATTGTTGGTGATATTTTCTAAAAAATTTATAAAATTCAAAATAAATTCCAAATTCAACTCCAAATCACTAAACCAAACTCCTAAATACTTAAACTAACAAATCTATGCATTTTCCATCAATTTTTCTCAAATTTTCACCATGAATAGTGATTTTCAGGTAGCTCATGAATGTGCTCAAAATACATGGTGAAAATAAAAATTTTTTGAATAGAAGTTAAGCTCTTATCTTAAGAAGATTAAATTTAGCAAATTTGGCTTGAAACCACGAAGAAATCTTCACTTAAAATGATGCCCTAGCTCTCCAAATTGCAAAAAATAAAGGTAGGAGATGAAGTTGAGGCTCGATTATTGTATTTTTGGTCCAATTTTTCACTTAAAACCGTTCGCGAGCTTTTTTTCATGAACCGACGCTTAAGCGCGAATGGTTCGGTGCTTAGGTGTCTGCCTCTTCATTTAGGCAGCGCTTAAGTGCGGCTTTTGGCACTTAGGCTCCAGTGCACAAATTTTGATTTTTTTTATTTAAGTGAAATGCACTCCTAGCCAAAGTCAACCAACCCTATATAGTCTCAAAACACTGTACTAACTATTTCCTCCCCTCTTATGTCTTCTCTTACTCAAAATACACCAATCTTAACTATTCAATTCACCACTAAATAACAAAAAATTTCACACAAACAAAACACTTATATTTATTTATGAACGATTACAAACACTTTCAAATACATAAATTCTCAATCCAAACAACCTTGGACGAGAAAATTCCTAAACATAACACTAGATGCTTAATAACATAAAAAACACATTAGAAAACACTAAACACATAAACACTAAATCACAAACTTAATTCCACCCTCTAGTCGATGGAACAAATTCTAGCCTATCGTTAGTCTCTCCTTCAGCATTTAGAATGTATATCTGAAAGAACGGATGATGATTAATAACTCTAGTTGAATCTTCTTCAATCTACTTATTCTTCAGATAGATTGTCTTGTCTGCTTCTTCTATAAAATTGGTATGACTAAACTGCATCTTAAGTTGTCATCCTATATGATCCAGATGTTCGTTAACTTCCATCACTTTTGCTTCAATTGAAGTCACGTTAGCCTCAATTTTATTGATTTTCTCCCTATTCATTTGATACTAATGGCTAAGAAATTGTTATACATCTCTTGCGCACTCTAAATAATAAACTTCTTTCTCGTTACTTCCTCCTTCTTCTTCAAATCACTCTCTTCAGATGACATTTTTCAAAACTTCTCTCTTTTTACTTAAAATTTAGGTTTAAATGGAGGTGTGGTCATATTTCTACTCGCACCCTGCTATTTATAGGCTCTAAACCCCCTTAAAACTCCTTGGCACATCCTAGAATCGTCTTCCACATTCAAGCTAACCAATTCACAGTTTAAACTTTTAGAAATCAAATTTTAGCACATGTTTTTTAACTGCCGCGCTTAAGCACCATATTTTGGCGCTTAAGCGCCAGTACCCAATTTATCACAGGTCAACTTAACATCCAAACATTTGTTTTACATATATAAGTCATCTTTTAGGGTCTTAGAATAATCACTAACTCATTACATGGTCAAAATACTACCAGGATTTTCAAAATCACACACAACAACAAACAAAAAACAAACACACAGATAACTATGGGGTGACTCCCATAAAGAGCGTGGTTTAACGTCGTCAGCCCAACGTAAGTAGTGCTTATTCTAGTTGAAGCAACATTAGAAAATCATTTAATTTAAGTTGGTCACCTAAAAAGTAGGACTTCAGCCTGTGACTATTTACTTTGAATGTTTTATCAGTTTTAAGATCTTTGATATCCACAATTCCATAGAGATAAAATTTCATCACAATAAATGGGCTCATCCACCTAGACTTAAGTTTACATGGAAATAATCTTAACCTTGCATTATAAAACAAAACTTGTTACCCTCGCTGAAAATTTTTAATAAGAATCCTCCGATCATGCCACATCTTCATCTTTTCTTTGTAAATCTTAGCATATTCATTCCTTATCTCTTCAAGCTCATTTAATTGTAATAATATTTTCTTACTAGCATCTTTCAAATTGTAATTAAACTCTTTAATAGCCTAATATATTTTATGCTCAAGTTCAACTAGTAAGTGACACACTTTCCCAAATATTAGCCTACATGGGGACATTCCTATATGAGTTATGTATGCAGTCCTATAAGCCCAGAAAGCATAATCACGTTTAGCTGACCAATCCATTCTGGTTGGATTTATAGACTTTTCCAATATTCTTTTAATTTCACGATGGGATAATTGAGACAAACCATTTGTTTGAGGATGATAAGCAGTAGCAATTCTATGGCTTATATGTTATTTCCTTAATAACTTCTCCATCATTGCATTTCTAAAATGACTTCCCCTGTCATTTATGATTATTCCCGGCATCCTAAATCTACAAAATATGTTCGTTCTTAAAAATTTTGTAACACTTTGAGCATCACATCGAGGTAAAACAACAGCTTCTATTCATTTAGATACATAGTTTGTTGCTAACAATATATATAAATTTCTGAAAGATAGTATAAATGGTCCCATGAAATCTAATCCCCAAACATCAAATATCTCAACTTCTAACACATAATTGAGGGGCATCTCATTCCTCCTAGAAATATTGTCTACTCGTTGACATCAATCACAGGTTTTGTATAAGCGTTCACCTCTCTAAAGATTTTATGCCAATAAAATCCATATTGTAAAATTTTGTATGATGTTTTATTAACACCAAAATCTCCCCCAAAATCAAAATTATGACATTTTTTGAATAATTTCATAAGTTTCTTGTAAAGACACAAATCTTCAAATAATAAGATCCTTTTTTGTTTATATAAAAATGGTTCATCCCAAAAATAAGTTTTAGCTTTAGATTTAAATTTCATCTTCTGTTGGTATGTCATTCTATAGGGTATAATATCACTCACAATGAAGTTCATAATGTCGGCATACCATGGAACAGGCCACTCACTAACATTGAACAATTCTTCATCTAGAAAATATTCACAATCTCTTTTCAAAATAGAGTGGTTTTTCTAATTCAAGCTTGGACAAATGATCAGCAATTTGATTCTCGGATCGCTGATCCCGAAAATATAGTTGTGTAAAATTTATAAAGTTGACTCCGCTTTACAATGGTGCCAAAAACTTGATGTGGTATTTTATGAATAATAGCATTAAGCACTAAATGTTAGGATTTTATGCAAGTATACGTATCGTAATCAAGTAATAAAAAACTTTCTATTCATGTCCCAAATATCGATCCCATGAGGATGGTTTAAATTTGAAAGGATAAATTAACTAGGAATAACACAGAAATAAAAGTGAAATTACTGTCACTAATTTCAAATGTTTAAGATATTATAAAAGGTAAATTATTAACTACTAGCAGAATTTAAATGAAAAGTTTTAAAATAGTAACTACTAAACTATGTCTATGTGATGAAGTTTTCTTATATGAAAAAGTATCTTTCCCACTACAATGAGTTTTTGGTGAAATGAGATGAGATAAATAGTTTAAATTTGTATTGTCACAAATAGGAGCAATTTTAATTCTCTACCCTGATTCAGTGTTATAGAAAAACATTGGATAATCTTAGGTTTAGTCTTTAAATTCGTGGCTAGGCTAGGAGGATATTGGCTCCCACTCAAAAGCTCCCACTTCCCTTCCCCTGAAAGCTAACTCTCACATTAGTTTTTTAACACTAAGATTGAATTGAGGATTTTAAGTCTGTACCCTAAAAAATCTCCAATTCTACACCCAACAAAATATATTTCTCTATTTATTTGCACTTAATTTCATGAACGAAATACTTCTTCATGGACTTAAATGTGATTCTCACTCAGTTGTAGAACTTATGCTCCATTTCCTGGATCTTATGTTTCACAAAATATTTTAACAATTTAAAATTTAACATTGGCACATCCAAATTATCTCTTCATTTCACCATATCTCAGAGTAGGGAGAAAGATAAAGAAAACTACTCAGACTTCATGAGAAAGACACAACAAAACTCAAATTTCATATATAAAAGGAAGTTCATAAAACAATAATAAACAAATATCACTTATCTAAAACTTTTTCTCAATGCAAATCCCTTTTAACCTCTCTTAGGAAATGTAGGAAGAAGAAATTTCTCACTTTTCTTTCTCTCCAACACTTCTTAGAGAATAATTCACACTTAAACTCACCATAAAAACTCAAAAATAAAAAGAAAATAACTAACTAATGGTGTGAAATTGCGTGGAATGATGTAAAGTGGCAATAAGGTGAAATGGATGGCTGAGAGAGACAAAAGAGGGTGAAGGAAGGCCCTTTTCTGATCAATTTTAGCTCTAAATAGAGCCTAGGGTCGGTTCTCCAATAGGTAAAAAAGCTCTTCAAAAAGCATCCAAATTTGTTGAATCTTATAGATACAGAGCTTACACATACACAGGTGCCTTCGACACCCATTCTGGCACCGTAGGTGCCAGAGACCATTCAATTTAGTTTTTCTTCTCTATCAAACGGCTATGTCTGACAATTTTTTAAATTCTCCATTTTGACTCCAAATTTCATCCTATTTGCTTCCTTTTTTCTCCAAGTCCTAAAAATCAACAACCTAAAATAAAACATAAAAAATAGCTTCCATTAAAATGCAATATCACCAAAAATGAGTTAAAATATGTGTATAAAAATGCATTAAAATCCTCGAAACTTAAATGTTACTTGTTCTCAAGTAACCCCTTTACTACATAAAAATATGACTCATGGCAAAGATTTTAACTTCTACATTTCTATATTTAAGTCAACTAAATACAATAATATAATTTAATAAAAATTCAAAATAACTCCTGTTAATACTAAAGGTATAAGAATATCTAGCAGTCAAGTCTAAGATGTATGATTCTCTATTATTTTCAAGGAAAATTACAAATTATTCATATTAAAGCCACTTAGAATATCCATATGAAAAATAACTTCATGAAACTTTACTAGTAAATATGCTAATACTGAAATATAAGGTTAGAAAATGTAGCCAAGACTTTTGCTTTAAGTTGATTCAAGTGAAGCCAATTTTTAATTAGGCATCTCCTCACATCTTTTCTATTCTTTTCTTTTTTTTTTCATTTCTCTTTTCTTTTTCTTTTTTTCAGGACCATTTTCAATCCTTTTCTTTTCTTCACTTTTTTTATGTTTTTTTTTTATTTGAGGATTACTATATCTGGATAGCCTTTAATGATTTTGAACTTCACTATCCTCTTCTTAAAGTTAAAAACTTTTCACATTCCTTCACTTTAGAAATTTATATTAGCTTTAGAGATTTTTCATAAAGTTTTATTCTTTTCTTATTACATGAATCTTTAAGATTTTTAATACTTCAAAAATAAAAATTCTTTTACTTAAAATAGAAAAACATAGTCTTATTCTATCACACCAAATATCATAATCTTTAAAATTAACCTTTATTATTGAAAATTTTTTACTTAAGTTTACTATATATTTAGAAACACAAATATAGTTATCTAAAGTTGCCCTATAATACCAAAGGTCTTGTTAAATTTTAAAATATTTTGAAAATATAGCTAATTGAGGACAAATAAAATTAAATCTCTTTCCTTTAAAAGGGAATTGATCTTCCCCCCCCCCCAAACTTAAATTTTTAAAAGATTTTGCATGAATAACTAGAAAATAAAGGTTGAAAGAAAACATTTAATACATAAAGAAAAGACATACCTGTTGAAGGTTCTGATTTAAAACTTAACTCTAAAATACTGCAGGTTTTAATATAAAAAGTTACAAGACATAAAATATTAAATAACACATAATACATATAAAAATTTGTTGAGAAAGATTTAACTACAAATACATCCAACAAAATTTTAAAAATTAACAACTTCCAACAAATTCACAGATCTACTGTTCACAACACAACATACAATTAAAATAAAGTATCACAGTCTACAAATAAACAGTCTCAACAATAAAGTACAACTAAACATAAACAAAAAAAATCTAACTAACACATCACCATTCATCGTCTTCTTCTTCGTTTCCTTCTTCCACATCCAAATTTTGCTGCTGATATGGAGTAAAAATAGGGTGAGTAGGAAACTGAACTGAGTGATCACCCCTCATGTATCAGACTATTGTGTCATCATAAGCAGCATCATACTCAAACTTTTGTCTTATCAAATCATCATTGTGAGCATTTTTGGCCTCCATATTTTTCCTGCTATTATCCATTCTCAAGATATCTCCCTGTTGGATCATCATCTGCTCCATAAGTTCCTAGATAGTAAGGGTACTACAAGTACCTGAAGTAGAAGGAATATCCCTGGTCCTACTTCCAGATCTCCATCCCACATGAGATTCATAAGTATTTATATTGGCAGGCCCAATAGCTTTTAGAGGTTCAATCCTCTCCTCATCTGCTTTAAAATCAATTCCTGCTTGTTCACATAGTGTGAAGATCAGAGCAGGGTGAGCGAAACCACCAGTGGCTCTCCCAAAGAAATAGATTGATTGTGGAAATAACAGAAGTTCAAAATGTCTCTATCCTTTGTTACCTCACTATAATGATTTGTTGGTATCATTCTTCTAGAAATAAAATAGTGTCAGGCCTTAGATACTACAATTAACATAGAAAGAGAAAAGTTTACGTGAACACCATTCTTCACCATCCAGGTTCCTCTTCCACCAGTAAGAAAAGAAATAACCTCATCCAAGGTCTCATTTGTAGCAGAAAATAATTTGTACTGGCAGCTATACACATCTTCTAACTGATAAAATTCATTAATCTTCCTTGGAGTAAACTCCACCATTTTCCCTCGAACAAACACAAAGTATTCAGAAGTCTCCTTGAAATTGGCATAGAACTCCATCACTACACCAATAATCGCCTCGGTAGTAAAGTAGCAAAAATTCTCTCTCTGCTGAGCATTGATTAATCTCTCAACTTCTCCTCCTGGATCTTTAAATCCTCAAACTAAAATCACTTTATTAGTTGTAGTGGACTATTGAAGCAAATGTTGGCCTTGTAGTTGATAAACCTTTGATCATCAAAATCTACATTTCTCTTTCCTTTGCTCATTCTAGGTGTCATGAAAAATCTACGAAAATTTGATAAAATCAAAATAAATTCCCAAAAATTTTGAAACTCAAAATGTGAAACGTTTTAAACTTAAATCTACTATGTAAGGGTTCTTCACCAAAGGATTTTCTCAAAATCTTCTAAAAAAAATCTCAAAATTTTGGATCTCGGCAATGTAAGATAAATCCTTGGTGAATATTAAAAATTTTGAGTTCAAAGTGTAGCTCTTACCTAGAGAAAATGAAATCCAAACTTCATTTATCTTAAAATTGCTTCAAATCTAAGAAATAGCAAGCCCTAGGTGCAAAAACGAAGGTTGAAGGTGACTCAAAGGTTAAAAATGGCGTTTTACAGTGGAAATTGCAAATTTTAAGGGTGTTTGGGTCGGTTCGGATTGAGAGCGCTGTCGGTGCCCATGCCGGCGCCGTCGGCGCCAGTGGCCAAAAAATGCATATTTTGATTTTTTCAAATTTTAATTTTCTTTCAATTTACTCCAAAGTCTATTTATTCTTTTTGAACACTAATTTTCATCTAAAAAAATTCACAAACAAGCATTTTCACAAACAACACTAACTAAATTTTATATATGAAAATACACTTTTTACAATTACATTTTTCTAATAACACTTCCACATCCTTAAAGAAAACTTGAAATCAAGTCACAACACTAGAACGCTGACACAAAAATATACACAGTCAAAGTCAATAGAGTTCTAAAGCAAAGTAAAGTAAATTAAATCCACACAATTACATTAAAAACCTAAGTATTTTAAACTAGTAGAGAGTCCAATTTCTTCAACTATTCTGTCTCATCTTTAGTACTTTATCCTCCTCTAATATCTCCTATAGACTGGTAATGGAGATACAAATTGTAGAAGGGCCGGTATGGGAATTGATCAGTTGAATTTTCATCGATCCATCCATTTTTCTTAAATATCTGCACCAATCCTGCTTCAATTGTCCCAATATGATCAAAGTTCTCTTTCATCCTTCAATCTAAGTGATAAAAAAGGTAGTTAAGATTTCATATTGCAATTCATAATACTTTGAAGTTCTCTTTCTATTTTCTTCATTTTCTTCTCCAAAGCTATTAACCTCTAACTACTGGTGGCATCAATGGCGTTGAAGAATGTGATGAATGATCCAAAATAACATCTAATGCTTCATTTCCATTCCTTATAAAATTGTCATCAATAGGAATCATGAGCTCCCAAGGTAATAAAACTTTTTCCCAACTTTCATATGGAACTTGAGATTGACTGCAAAGTAGGAAAATTGTGGAAGGACTCCCCAGTCCATATATTGGCCCATTCATAATAATACCCATAACAAATTTTAAAATAATCAACCTCACATCAACGGGGTTTTCCATTTGAATGCAATAGTTTAAAATGACACTTTCTCTTGTAAATCTACTAATCTTCATGGGAGGGAGTAATTTTACAGATATGAAGAAATGACATTATTTTCATATTGGATTAAGCAGTGAAGTAGAGAAACTAACGTATCACTCATTCATAATTTCCCAATTATCATTTTCATCCGTCAAAAAATTATAAACATCTTGCATCATATCTCTCGTCGGGATAAAATTTGTATAATGACAGATTGAAACATTTTCTATCATATACAAATCATTAATTCGAGCCAGAGTAAATGGTGCAACCTTACCTTGAATGAAGACGGCTCCTTGGGTAATTCCATGTAAGTTAGCATAGAATTCCTTTACAACTAGTACTACTACTACAGCAGTAGTGTAGAACATAACTTCCCAACATTTTTGCACAATGATTTTCTCAATTTGTGAACTTGGATTACGTAATCCATGATTGGCAAAGCCTCTCTCCTTGATAAGTCTCTTCTTCGTGATGAATTTATCGTATAATCTTTGCTCGTCAAAACTGATAAACTTTCTTCTATTGAGAACTCCATAACTTGAAGTATTTCTGGAATTGGAAGCCATGGAATTCAAAAATAGGAAGTTTCTAGATATCTAAGGCAATTTTTAGAACTTTAAAAACACCTCTCAGCGGTTATTTAGGAGCAAAATCCTGCCAAAGTTCGTCGAATTTACTCTACACGTACAAAACTGCTCGGGATGTCATCGGCACTTTTGATAGCATTGTCGGCGTCATGGTCTATTAGGTGGGCGCCGTCGGCGTCCATTCTGGCACCGTCTATGCCAGAGGCCAAATTCGCGTCTTTTTATTTTTTTATTCAATTCGATTCTAAATTTTACTCCAATACCAATATTTATCTTTATTTATGATATATAAAATTGTGTAGGATTCAAAAATACTATTATTTTCTAATACATAAATACATTTATTAAACAAAATAGTAATATATAGATATATAGAGTTATATATGGTTTGTCTCTCACAAAGCGCTTGGTTTAACGTCGTCAGCCTAAGGTACCATTGTTTAGATGGGTTAACTTAACATTAAAATTTCTTTAAATTATGGAATGTGTCCTTCATAATAATGTTTTAATCGATGCTCATTAACTTTACATATTTTTTCCAGTTTTAGGATCTTTAATAACAACAGTTCCATAATGATAGACTTTAATCACTTTAAATGGTCCTAAACATATGGATTTCAGTTTTCCTGGAAAAAATCTCAATCTTGTATTATATAATGAAACTTATTGTCCAGGTTTAAACGTCTTCTTAATAATCTTCCGATCATGTCATATTTTCATTCTCTCTTTATAGATTTTTGCATTATCATATGCTTCATTTCTAATCTCCTCAAGTTCATTAAGTTGCAATAATCTTTTCTCACCAGCTTCTTTTATATTAAAATTAAATTTCTTAATACCCCAAAATGCTTTATGCTCCAATTCTACTAGTAAGTGGGAGGTTTTTCCAAAAATAAGTATATACGGGGACATTCCTATAAAAGTCTTATAAGCAGTTATGTATGCCCATAATGTAGTATCTAATCTAGCAGACCAATGCAATTTATAGGGATTTATAGCTTTTTCTAAAATTTATTTTATTTCACGATTTGATATTTCTGCTAGATCACTAGTTTGAGGATGATAAGCAGTAGAGAATCTATGCATAATATCATATTTTTAATTAATTTTTTTATTCTCTTACTCCTAAAATGGGATCCTCCATCAGTAATAATTACTCTTGGCATTCCATATCTTGTAAAAATATTTTTATTTAAAAATTTAGAAACACTTCGAGCATCACATTTAGGTACAGCAACAGCTTCAATCCATTTGGACATATAATCAACAACAAGTAATATATATAAGTTTCTAAATACAACAGCTTCAATCCATTTAGACATATAATCAACAACAAGTAATATATATAAGTTTCCAAATGAAGGATTCAATCCATTTGGACATATAATCAACAACAAGTAATATATATAAATTCTCAAATGAAGGCAGATGGTCCCATAAAATCTAATCCTCACACATAAAAAATTTTAACTTCCAATGTGTAATTTAGAGACATTTCATTTCTTCTAGAAATATTTCCTACTCGCTGACATCGATCGCATGTTTTAATATATTTCATTATCATCTCTAAAAAGAGTAGGCGAATAAAATCCAGCTTGAAAAGTTTTATATGTAGTTTTATTCGTTCCAAAATGTCCTTCAAATTCAGAATCATGATGTCTTTCAATTATTTATTGAGTTTCTTCATATAGCACACACCTTCTAATAATTATAACTTTAAATTATTTATATAAATATGGGTCATCCCAAAAATAGAATTTTGAATCATATATAAATTTCCTTAATTGTTGATTCTTAATATCAGGTGATAGAATATGACTTACAATATAATTTACTATGTCGGCATACCACGGTGTATTAATTTCATCAATATTATATAATTGTTCATCAGGGAAATTTTCTAAAATTTTATTTTTAAAATTAGTTAATATCTCTTTTTCTAATCTAGACAAGTGATCAACTATTTGATTATCATTTCCCTTTCTATCAACTACAGTAAAATTAAACTCTTGCAATAGAATTATCCATCTAATTAATATTGGTTTAGCATCCTTCTTTTGTATTAAGTATTTGATAGCAGAATGATTTGTATGCACTATACATTTGATTTCGATCAAGTAAGGTCTAAATTTATCAAAGGGATAAATAATAGCTAATAACTCCCTTTCAATAGTAGTGTAATTAATTTGAGCATCATTTAGAGTTTTACTAGCATAATATATTACTTAAAAACATTATTTTGCCTTTGTCCTAAAACAACTCCTATAGCATAATCATTAGCATTACACATTATTTCAAATGGTTTATCCGAATCAGGGGGGACTATTATAGGTGCAGTGATTAATTTCTCTTTTAATAACTCAAATGCTTTAATGCATTCCTCAATAAAATCAATTTTTGTATCTTTTTTCTAAAAGTTGGCATAATGACTTAGTTATTTTTGAAAAAAAATTTATGTAATACCTGTAGAAACCAGCATGTCCTAGAAAACTTCTTACCTCTTTGACCGTAGTAGGTGGTGGTAATTTCTTAATAACTTGAACTTTTGTAGGATCTACTTCCACGCCATTTTTAGAAATTTTATGCCCAAGTACAATTCCTTCTGCAACCATAAATTGACATTTTTCTCAATTTATTACTAGGTTGATTTTTTCACATAATTCCATAACTTTTTTTAAATTATTTAAAAATAATTCAAATGAAGTCTCAAAAATAGAGAAATCATCCATAAATACTTTCATTCCATGTTCAATCAAATTACTAAATATTGAAATCTTACATCTTTGAAATGTCGCATGTGCATTGCATACTCCAAAAGGCATTCTATGAAAAGCAAATGTTCCATAAGGTTTTGCAAATGTTATCTTCTCATGATCCTCAGGAGGAATAGGAATTTGATGATAACTGGTATATCCATTTAAAAGCAGTTATATTTTTTTCCAGCCAATCTATCCAACATTTGGTCTAGAAAGGGTAAAGGAAAGTGATCTTTTCTGGTGGTCATGTTTTATTTTCTTTAGTCTATACGAATTTGCCAACCAGTAACTTGTCTTATTGGAATTAATTCATTCTTCTCATTTACTTCAATGGTCACTCCTCTTTTCTTTGGAACACGGTGAATTGGGCTTACCCAAGCACTGTCTGAAATCTGGTATATAATTCCAGCATCTAACCATTTTAAAATTTCTTTTTTAACAACTTCTTTTATTATTAGGTTTAATCTTCTTTGAGGATCAGCTTTAGGTTCATATTGTTCATCTAATAGAATTTTGTGCATACAAATTGAAGGACTAATTCCTTTAATATCTGCTGAAAGCCTTTTTATATTTTTTCAATTTCTATTCCTGACTTTCAGTAAAAATCATAAGATACAATTAGAGGCAACAAAGATGAATCTCCTAAAAACACATATTTTAAATGGGCAGGTAATACTTTTGGTTTAATTTCAGGTGGTTTAATACTTGACGAAATAAGATTTTTATTATCATTTTCCAACAAATCTAAAGTTTCAATTTTTTACTAAATATAATCTAAATTTTTTCTTTTATTTCATCCTTATTCTAAATGAATTCTTCTTGCCTTAATTTCTCTTCAAACTCTTTCTTAAATTGCTCATTACTTAAATAATCAGTAACTTCCATTCTAAAACATTCATTGTCTTTTTCTATTGCGAGATATTTCATAGCTTTTACAATATTAAATGTTACTTCTTGATCATTAACTCTGATTATTAATTCTCCTTTTTGCACATCTATCACAACCCTCCCTGTTGCAAGAAATGATCTCCCCAAAATAATAGGGATCTCTTTATCTTCCTCCATATCTAATACTATAAAGTCTACAGGAAAAATAAATTTATCCATTTTTACTAATACGTCTTCTACAACTCCTTTAGGATATTGATCGATCAACTAACTAAAGAGTTACAATAGTAGGGGAAATCTCTCCTAAATCTAAAAGTTTAAAAATCGATAGAGGCATAAGATTGATACTCGCTCCTAAATCACATAAGGCTTTTCCAATTGCACAAGGTATATTAAAACTACCAGCATCTTTTAATTTTTCAGGAAGCTTCTTCTGAATAATAGTGCTACACTCTTCACTAAGTGCAACAATCTCATGATCTATAAACTTCCTTTTCATCTTTAGTATATCTTTCATAAATTTCTCATAACTTGGCAGTTATTCCAAAGCCTCAATGAAAGGAATGTTTATCATTAATTTTTTAAGGATTTCCAAAAATTTTATAAATTGTTTGTCTTTATTCTTCTACTTCAATCATTGAGGAAACAGAGGTAATAGTTTTTCTAAGGGAACTTGTGTTTGTTCATTTTCATTATGGTCACTTTCAATCTCTTCCTTCTCCTCATCAACTTCAGTTCCTCTTTGGATTCTTGTTTCAACTTCTTTTCCACTTCATAATTGAATAGCTTTAATTTGCTCCTTATTTTGATCTTTGAGATTAACTTCCACAGTACTCGGAAGATTTCCTGAAGGTCTATTACTAAGTGCAGTAGTAATGTGTCCTAATTGATTTTCAATATTTATAATAGTAGCCCCTTGATTTTGTATTTTATTTCATATATTCAACATTACTTCTTCCATCGTTAACTTCTCTTCCTTAACTTTTGGGTTAGGGTTAGAGTTAAATCTAGAAGGATAATAAGGTTGATAATTAAGATTTCCTTGGTTTTTTTAAATTTCTTGAGGGGTTCATTGAATTTTTCTAATTATTCTAACTAAAATTAGGGTGATTTTTCCATCCAGGGTTGTAATAGTTAGAATAGGGATTGTTATTTTAATTATTAATACCATTCAAAGTTTCATAAGATGATTGAGTATCAATTATCTGTCCTAGCAAATTTTCTTCTAATACTTGTGATATTTGAGAATAGTTCACTTGAATTTGATCAATCTTTTTTGGTATAGCAGCAATTTGAGATGCTTATCAAAGTCATGAATACAAGCTACTCTCTTAGTATTTACCCGCTCAGAGGATCATTAAAAATTGTTAGTAGCTTTTTCTTTTATTGAAGAGTATGCTTCATCAAAAGGTTTTAACATTAGTGATCCACCTGTAGCAACATCTATAATAGATCTAAGTGATCCCACTAATCCATTGTAAAAAGTTTGAATTATTAACCAATCTGGTAAAGCATGGTGCGGACATTTCTAAGAAGATCCTAAAAATCAACAACCTGAAGTAAAATATAAAAAATACCTTCCATTAAAGTGTAATATCACCAATAACGAGTATAAAATATGGGTATAAAAATGCATATATTTTTTGTGTATCACTCACTTCCTATCTACTATTTCAAAGTTAAATTCTTGCAAAAGAAGAACCCATCTTATCAATCATGGTTTTGCATCCTTCTTTTTCATTAAATACTTAATAGCAGAATGATTTGTATGCACTATGCATTTAGTTTCAATTAAGTATGATCTAAATTTATCAAAGGCATTTACTCCTGCTAAAACTCTTTCTTAGTTGTGGTATATTTAATTTGAGCTTCATTAAGAGTTCTACTAGCATAGTATATAACTTAGAAAATCTTATCGTGCTTTTGTTTTAAAACAACTACAATAGCATAATCACTAGCATCACACATCAATTCAAAAGGTTTTTCCTAATCTGGAGAAATAATAATTAGTGCAGTGACTAATTTTTCTTTTAATAATTCAAAAGCTTTTAGGCACTCTTTATAAAAATTAAAAATTACATCTTTTTCAAGTAAATGGCATAGAAGCTTTGCAATTTATGAAGTCTTTAATATAACGCATGTAAAATCTAGCATATTCTAAAAAACTTTTAATTTTCTTCACACTTGTTGGGTGAGGTAAATTAGCAATCACTTGAATTTTTGCAGGGTCTACTTTCATACCATTTTCTGAAATTTGATGCTACAAAACTATTTCTCCTGCTACCATAAATTGACATTTTTCCAAATTAAGGACTAATTTGTTTCTTCATAGTGCTTAAGAACTTTTGCTAGATGTTCTAAACATGTTTCAAATGAAGTTCCAAAAACTAAAAAATCATCCATTAAAACTTCAATCTCTTTCTGAAGTAAATCACAAAAAACAGCCATCATGCATCTTTGAAATGTAGCTGGTGCATTACATAAACCAAAGGGCATTCTTCTAAAAGAAAATGTACCATAAGGACTGGTAAAAGTTATTTTCTCTTGATCCTTAGGAGCTATTTATATTTAGTGATAAACAGTATATCCATCTAAAAAATAAAAGTATTTATGCCCAGCTAGTCTATCCAGCATTTGATCTAGAAAGGGTAGTGGAATCTTTCCTAATGAAGAGATTTAATTTTCTATAATCAATGCAAATTTGCCATCTTGTGACTTGTCTTTTTGGTATTTTCTCATTATGTTCATTCAAAGTCACATTCACTCCTCCTTTCTTAGGAACACAGTGATTTGGACTAACTCATGCACTATCTGAAATAGGGTAGATAATTCCAGCATCTAACCTCTTTAGAATTTCTTTCTTAATAACTTCTTTCATAATAAGATTCAATCTCCTTTGAGGATCAGCCTTAAGTTTGGAGTTTTCTTCCATATGAATTCTATGCATACAAATTAAAGGACTGATTCCTTTTATATCACCAATTGTCCATTCAAATGCTTTCTTATAACTCTTTAAGGTTTTCATCAAACTCTCTTCTTCTTCTATAGTTAATTTTAAGGAAAATATAACAGGTAATGTTGAGAAATCACCTAAAAAGGCAAACTTCAAATGTTCAGGAAGTAACTTCAGTAGGTTTGTCAATTGATGGACAAAAAGATGCATCTTTTTCTGTTGTGTCCAAAACTTCAAAACTTTCTCGAACATAATTTGAATCTTCCTTGTATAAATCTTCATAATGATTCAATTCCTCTTCTTGCTCGTGTTCCAATTCCATAAGTTTTTTTTAAATGGCACATCCATTCTATAGTATTCATCATCTTTACCTTTTGCAGGGTATTTCCTTGATTTGGAAATATTAAATGTAACTGTTTAATCATTGATGCACATAGTTAATTATCCTTTTTGTACATCTATCATTGCTCTTCCTGTGGCTACTAAAGGTCTCCCCAAAATGATAGGTATCTCTTTATCTTCCTCCATATCTAGCATAATGAAATCAACAGGAATGAAAAAATGATCCACTTTCACTAGAACATCTTCTATAACTCCTTTGGGATATGTTATTGATCAATCTGCTGCAGAGTTACAGTAGTAGGCGTTATTTCTTCTAATCCAAATCTTTTAAATATTGATAATGGCATAAGGTTGATGTTTCCTACTAAATCACATAAAGATTTTCCATAAAATTTGTCCCCTATTGCACATGAACTTGTAAGCTACCAGGATTTTTAAGCTTTTAAGGAAGTTTTTTTCTGAATTATAGCACTACAATCCTCACTAAGTGAAACTGTTTCATTATCATCAAACTTCCTTTCCCTGTTAAGAATATCCTTCATAAACTTCAAATAGCTTAGCATTTGTTCTAGAGCTTAAACAAATGGAATATTAATTGTAAGCTTCTTAAAAATTTCTAAAAATTTTGAAAATTGCTTATCCAACCTTTATTGTTGAAACCTCTGAGGAAATGGAGGTGGTGGTTTTTCCAAATCAATTTTAAGTGAAGAAATAGGTATGTCTAAACCTTTCAGAGCATCCTCTTTTGGTTCTTCAATCCCTTCTCTCTCTACTTTAGTCTCTTTTTGAATTCTACCTTCCAATTCTCTTCCACTTTTGAGTTGAATGACTTTTACTTGCTTTTTATTCAGGTATTTAGATTTATTTTTGTGTTACTAGGAAGTGTTCCTTGGGATATGTTACTTAATGAATTTGTTATTTGTCCCAATTGATTTTCAATATTTCTAGTTGTAGCTCCTTGACTTTGTAATTGATTTCCCATTTGTAACACCACTTCTTCTATAAACAACTTCTTCTCCTTAAATTATGCAATACTATTAAAACCTAGAGGATAAGTAGGTTTATAATTACTATTCCCTTGGTTGTTCTAGTTTCCTAAATGGTTTGTTTGGTTGTTCCTTTATTGTTGATTATTACCACCTGAAGTATTGTTCCAGTTAAAGTTGGGATGATTCTTCCAACCTAGGTTATAAAAGTTGAATATGGGTTATTCTGCTTATTATTGATGGCATTCAAAGTTTCTAATGATTCTTGAGAATCTACCATTTAGCCTCATGAATTCTCTTCAATCATAAGAATTTATTGAGAAAAATTCATTCCAAATTAGTTTAACTTCCTTAAAATTATTGCAACTTGATTTTCTAGCATGGCAAAAGCATCAGTTCCATGAATATTGGATACTTTATTAAGAATTACCCTGTCAGAAAGCCATTGAAAATTATTTTTAGTCATATCTTCAATTAAAGCATAAGCATCATGAAACGGTTTTGGCATCAATGATCCACCAGCAGTGACATCGATAATAGATCTAAGATATCCAACTAATCCATAGTAAAAAGTTTGAATTATTAACCAATTTAAAAAACTTTCTTAAGAGTTCTTTAAATCATTCTCATGCTTCATAAATAGATTCTCCTTCAAACTGACAAAAAGATGTAATATCATTTCTAAGTTTCGCAGTTTTTTATGATGGAAAATATTTGTCAAGAAATTTTTGTGCTAAATCACACCAAGTTCTCATAGATTCAGGTGATAACAAATGTAATGATATTTTACTCTTATCCCTCAGTGAGAAAGGAAATAATCTAAGTCTTATAGCATCATTTGATACACCATCATATTTAAATGTAGCACACACTTCTAAAAAATTGGCAAGATGTAAATTTGGATCTTCAGTTGGTGCTCCCCCAAATTGATTACTTGATACCATTTGGATAATAATAAATTTAAGCTAAAATGAATTGGCCACTACAATGGGTTTTTGAATACTACAATGAAGTTCATCCACCTATAGGGTTTGTAAAATCTCTTAAAGGTCTAAACTCTTTAACATTTTGATTAATTTGATTTGTCATTTCCTGAAATTTTTCAGTAATTTTTAATTTTTCAATTTTTATAATAGTTCTTTCTAATTTAGAATCATAAGGCACAAGTCCTGTGGAACCTGAACTATGTATACATTATTATAAAGCACATAAAATAAAATAAAATAAAATAAAAATGCACAAACAAGAACTTTATCAAAAAACAACACTACAATATTCCTACAATAAATCTTAAAATTTAAATAAGACTTTGTAAAAATAGAAATTTTGCTTTCTAAGAACTTGTTTTGAAAATTTTTGTTATCTTTCGTATTTTTCCTTTTTTTTTTTATTTTTTTATCCCCGGCAATGGCGCCAAAAACTTGATCCCGAATTTTTATATAGATGTAAAATGCGATGTATGCGATTATATATTTTAAATTTCTTAATAGTTATTCTTAATTTTAAATATGGAATATTATCAAGTATATGTAGCGTTATCAAGTAATATAGGACTTTTTGATTAAGCCCCGAATATCGAACTCACAGGGATAATGGTTATATGCTTTTTAGGAATTTAGAAATTTTAGATGACAAAAATCTACTTAGCAAAATATTCTTACTTAAACTTAAGATGCTAAAATAGGAATGCAAATTTGATTCTTTTTGTAAATTTTTTGGTTTATGAAAATAAAGTAAACAACTAATTAACTTAACTAAATACTTGCAAGATGAAGGCGATATAAATAAAATATCTTTTTTCTTATCATGAATCAGTAATAAGTAGAGATTCTATTGTGAAAGTATTTTAAATGTGTTGTGCCAAATAGGAGTTATAATATTCGTTACCCTTACTAGAGGTGTTATAAAGAACGTGGGCTAATCTATATTTTGAATAATCTTGAAGACCAGCTAGGCAGGGAAGATACTAGCTCTCACTCTAGAGTTTCCTCTTCTCCCTTCACCTGAGGGCTAACATCTCGTATCAAAACCTAAAACTATAAATCAAATTGGGGGTTTTAGCCTGACACTCTAAAGTCCTCTAATTCTACACCCTTGAAAAATTTATTTCCCTATTTATTTGCATTCAACCCCGTGAACTACATTCTCATCCATGAAATCAATATGTGATTCTAAAAATTTTCTTACTGAGATAATGCCATCTCAGATCTTATATGTTCTCACAACAGGTATTAATATCTTAATTGGCCAAATCAAGAAGTAAATGAAGTGCAAGGTTTCAAATCATCACAATTTCTTCCAACATTGAAGCCTAATACTTCACACAACTTCCTTTCAACACTTAATCACTTATCATTTTAAGGAAAATGATAAAGAAAAATACTAAGAATCCATGGAGAAAACACAACCACACAAGATTTTAAAAGTAGAAATCAGGCACACAGATAAGAAATCTAAATTAAAATTAGGTGTAGTCACAGAGATAAACACTTATCTCAAATCCTCTCCACCAAATGTCTTGAAGTTCCTTTAATTTCTCTTCCTTCACTCACACTACTAACTAATAATCAAAATAGAAAGAAAAGTGGCTGCCACCGGCGTCAGTGACTTAGATGGGTGATAGGTATAAATTTGATGGGTGGTTGGCCTCCTCCTTTGGAAAATCTAAGTCTTTTCTTATAAAAATCCAAGGAGTGCATTGTTGTCTCTTCAAAAAGGTGTCTCCATTCAATGAATCTTCTAGAAGTTGCCTTCTCAAAAGCCAATTGAATGAATTTCTGTGTCCATGGGTTGTTTCCCACATTTTTACCAAGGGTTGTTTTAAACGCCTCTTCAAAAATCCATTCAAACTAAATTATTCATCTCATAACTACTTCTGGAGCTTAAGCGCAGGTATCTGGCGCTTAGGCGTGAAACCTCTGGCGCTTATGCGTCAATTCTAGGTGCTTAGGTGGCCTAGTTCATTTTTGCACCATTCTTCATTTTTTGCTCTAAATTTGACCCTTTTTCACTCCTTAGCATTTTTAATCCATTTGATTGTACTTGAAAGAAAAACACACAAATACCTTTCATTAAAGCATAATATCTCAAAAATAGGTATAAAAATGTATATAAAAACACTATATATTTTAGATGTATCATGCTGTCAATTTTTACTTCTCAGGTAGCAGCAATATCAAGGAAGCTAGATCAATTTAGAAGAAACCAACCTCAAGTATCTCCAGCAATTAAGGAAAATTCATTTGGACAAATGATTGATGTTAGCACTTCATCATTTGAGACCTTAAATATAATTAACAACAGACTTAATAACCCTTATTCTAATTTCTATATCCTGGGTTAGAAAAACCATCCTAAATTTAATTGGGATAATAATACTAGTAGGGGGAACCAATAATGGGGAAATAATCAAGAAAATCCAGTAGTAAATTTGAATAATCAGGGTAGTACCAAATATATTCCTTCTTATCCTTTAGGATTTAACTCTAATCCACAATTTAAGGAGAAGAAGTTATCTCGGGAGGAGGTTGTACTGCAGATGGGGAATCAACTACAAAGTCAAAGTACAACAATAAGGAACATAGAGAACCAATTGGGATAGATTGCTAACTCCCTAAGAAATCGACCCTAAGGAACTCTTCTTAGGAACACTAAGATTAACCCTAAGAAGAAGAATAATGAGCATGTAAAAGTTGTACAATTAAGGAGTGGAAGATAGTTGGAGGCTGTAGTTTGGAAAGAGATAGATGTTGTAAAGAAGACCATGGAAACTAAAAACTTTTGGAGAATATCATTAAAGACTTAGAAAAATTAGGCTCTCTAACTAAGATTAACTTATAAAAATCACCACCTACATTTTCTTAAAGACTCAAACAACATAAGTCGAATCAACAATTTTTGAAATTTTTGAAAGTATTTAAGAGGCTAAATATTAATATTCCTTTTGCTGAGGCTTTGGAGCAAATGCTAGTTATGTAAAATTCATGAAAGATATTCTTAACAAGAAGAATAAGTTTGGAGATTATGATACAGTTGTACTTAGAGAAGAGTGCAGCGTTATCATTTAGAAGAAGCTTTCTAAAAAACTTAGGGATCCTGGGAGCTTTACTATTCCTTGTGCAACAAAAGAAATTTTTTTTGGAAAAGCTTTATGTGATCTTGGAGTAAGTATAAACCTTATGCCCTTATCTATTTTCAAATTTTTAAGATTAGGAGAAGTGTCTCCGACTACTGTAACCCTTCAACTAACTGATTGATCAATCACATACTCAAAGGGGGTTATAGAGAATGTTTTAGTCAAGGTGGACAAATTTATCTTCCTTATTGATTTGATTGTATTAGATAAGGAGGAAGATAAAGAAATTTCAATCATTTTAGGCAGACCTTTCTTAGCCACTGGATGAGCTATGATAGATATGCCAAAAGGTGAATTAACTATGAGAGTAAATCATCAAGAAGTTACATTTAATATTGACCAAAGGAAAATATGTTGAGATTTTCATACTTATTTTATACTATTTTTGATGATATTGCACTTTAAAGAAAGTTATTTTTTATGTTTTGTTACAGGAATGATGCATTAGGGTCATTGGAGCAAAAAGATGCAAAAAAGGAGCGAATTTGGAGCAAAAAGGGCCAAAATGTGAAGAAGTAAACTAGGGCATCGACGGCGAGATTTTCTCGAGACTCCAGAATTAATTCATTAAGAAGGTCCGTCGATGGCGCCCTCGAGGCCGCCGACGGCGAGCTCGGCGGTTATGCCCAATCAGGCTTTGGATAAGGCCAAATTTTGAAGGGATGCTTAGGCAATTCTTAGGAAAGCTCATCCACAACTTTAAAAGAAGATTTTGGCTGAAAATAGATAGGAGAATAGAGTTCCTAGAGGTTAGAAAGGTTCCATTAGTGTTTGCTAGAGTGTAAAATTTGTGAGGAATTCTTCGAGAGATTGTAAGAGTGGAGGGAAAGTGAGAGATTTCTTCCTCGTAGAGTGTAACAATTGTGAGGAATTCTTCAAGAGATTGTAAGAGTGGAGGGAAAGTGAGAGATTTCTTCCTCCTTCCACTTCGAAGAAGAATTCTGTGTGCTGTAAAGAAAGAAAGAGATTCAGAGGAACTTCGAGGAGCAATATTATGAGGAATTCTTCGAGAAATTGTAAGAGTGGAGGGAAAGTGAGAGATTTCTTCCTCCTTGCTCCTTCGAAGAGGAATTCTGTGTGCTATAAAGAAAGGAAGAGATTCAGAGGAACTTTGAGGAGTTTTCCTTGGGAGAAATTAGAGATAAGTTTATTTATTATTGTAGTTTGTATGGCTTTGATTTTATATAGGAATTTTGAGTTTTGTTGTGTTTTCCCTATGAGATCTAAGTAGTTTTCTCTGTTTTTCTCCTTGTCTTGAGATTTGTGAAATGGTGATTTGAATTGGTGAAGCCATGAAAATGTTTAAGAAATTATGATGATCTTTTCACTTCGATCTTAATTTACTTTCAATCTGGGCAATTGATTTGTTAAAATATGTTGAGTTTTCCAACTAAAGTGAAGATTACATCCAAGATTCAGGGAGGTCAAGGCCCTTGGAAGTTGGGTGCAAATAAATAGGGAAATAATATTGCCAGGTGTAGAATTGGAGATTTTAGAGTGACAGACTAAAATCTCCAGTTCGGTCCTATCGTTTGGGTGTTGAAGTGTAGATGTTAGCCCTCAGGCAAGGGGAACGTGGGAGCTCCGAAGTGTCCGGTATCCTCCCAGCCTAGCTGTAGATTCAGTAACCAAGCATAGGATTAGTCAATGTTCTTTATTCGGTATCCTCCCAGCCTAGCCGCAGAATCAGAGTGTAGATGTTAGCCCTCAGGTGAGGGGAACGTGGGAGCTCCGAAGTGATAGCCGGTATCCTCCCAGCCTAGCCACAGATTCAGTAAAAAAGCGTAGGATTAGTCAATGTTCTTTATGCCTGGACCAAAGGGTAAAGAATAAGTATGCTCCAATTTATGTAGGATTAATCAATGTTTTTTATGCCTGGACCAAAGGTTAAATAATATGTATGCTCCTATTTGGCACAATATAATTTGAACTAATTAACTTTATCGATTAAGTATAATTTCTTGACAAGGAGAAGGATGCTTTCTTATAGATTGAATATCACATTTGAACCTTCATTAGTATATTTAGTTATTTAATAGTTATTAAAATTACATAGTTATTTTAATTATCTATTAGTGACAGATAAGAGTTATTTAAGAGTTATTAAAATTACATATTTATTTCAATTGCCTATTAGTGACAGATAAGCCAAAATTGAACTTTTTTGTCGTGATTAAAGTATTGCTTTTCTAAGGTCTTAGTTCGTAGTTCTAATCTTACTCCCTGTGACATCGATATCTTGGACTCCATTAGAGCCCTATATTACTTGAGAGATACATATACTTGTGTTGATAAGTGTGACTTTACAATTATTGAATATTTATACGTACATATTTATCTTATATTTTTAAGCATATATAAAGTCGCGGTCAAATATCTTAAAATCTATGAAATATCAATTCAATGGAAATGAAGATGTGTGTTTTTGGATGAACTTAATGCATTATTTTTATAGTAGCTATTTCTGAGAAATTTATGAAGTTAAATCAGTAGAGCTGAAGTTGAATGATGAGGAAGATACAGACTTTCAAGTTTAATCAGACCTATTGATTACTAAAGATTCAAAATTTGTTCAGGATAGGTTTAAGATTCCAGATGTGACAAAAACTAGTAAACCTCTTATTATTTTTATTGAGGAACACCCTAAACTTGAGATGAAGGTGCTTCCCACACACTTAAAGTATGCTTGTTTAGGGAAGTCATCTAGATTATCAGTTATCATATCCTTAGATTTGACTCATTTACAAAAGGAGAAATCAAGGATTTTTTGAGCAATTTTAAGAAAGCATTCGGATGGACCATTGCGAATATAAAGGAAATTATTCTCTTTATTTGTATGCATAGGATCCTAATGGAAGATGATCATAAACCTTGGGCAGATCCTCAAGGGAGATTAAATCCAATTATGAAAGAAGTTGTCAAAAAAGAAATTTTGAAATGGCTCGGTGTTGGTATTATTTATCCTATATCATATAGTACCTGAGTTAGCCTTATTCACTGTGTTCATAAGAAAGGAGTGGCAGTAACCATAAATGAATATAATGAATTAATTCCAACTAGACCTACCACTGGGTGGCGAGTATGTATAAGCTATAGAAAATTAAATTTTGCCACTGGTGATGCGCGGGTTGTTAGCACTAATAGTAAATATGCAGTTCAATCCCAATAAAAGTAATTCAATATAAGTAATTTTAACTTTTAAAATTTCTAAGTTGCCAACCCTTAATAATAATACAAGTATATGTATCACTCAAGTAATAAATGGTTCTTATGGAGTCATAAGTATTGATCTCATAAGGAGTTCAAAATTCTTATGGTTATAATGTTAAACACAATATTCAAACTATAAAACTTAAGTAAGCAAAACAAATCTAAAGAAAATTTAATGTGCACCAAATAGAATGCAGTTAAAAGAACTAAGTTAACTAAACTAATTGATAAACTTCAAAAGTAAATATTTAAAGACTAAAAAAAGTTTTTAAATGAAGAGTTCAAATTTAGGAAAGCATCTTTTCCCTTTACAATGAGTTTATGGAATGTGAAGAAATTAAAATCATTAAAAATACATATATAAAATTAGATTGTGCAGAATATGAGCAATCATATTCTTTACCCTCTGAGGTGCATAAAGAACATTGACTAATCTAGAGTTGAGTCCCTAAATTCGTGGTTAGGTTGAGAGGATACTGGATGGCACTCCAGAGCTCTCACTTCTCTTTCACCTGAGGGCTAACAATTAGCTTTAGTTTCCAAACCAAATTGTGGATTTCAATCTATCACCTTAAAATTTCTAATTCTCACCCATGAAATTGAATGTGACTCTTACCTTTTTGTAGAAAGCATAGCCCTTTTAGCTTATATATTTCTCAATAAAATTTAACCTTTCAATTAGCCAGATTGAAAAGTAAATGAAGATCAGAGTTCGAATCATCACAATTTATTGACATTTAAGACCTTACAAAATAAAAATAATTCTTCACAAAAACTATATCTCATTGTAAAGCGAAAGATAAAGAAGACTACTCAGAATTCATGAGAAGGATACGACAAAACACAAATTTCATATATTAAAACAAGTTTGCAAACAAATAAAGAAAAGAACACAACTTATCTCACACTCTATCCCAAGAAAAACCCTAGAAGTTCTCTTTAAGAACTTTCTCTCTTTACAATCACACTCAATTCTCTCTTAGAAGTGTAATGAAGAAGAAATCTCTCACCTTCCCTCTCATCTTATAACCCTAGAAGAAAATCCTCTCTTCTCCAAGACTCCTCTCTCATGCCAAAACCTTTCTCTCTATCTCACGCCCCCTCTCTTATCTAGACTACTCTCCTTTTTAATTAAGGACAGCCTTCTTTCAAAAGGAATTCAAAATTTCCTCCAATTTTCCCCCTAAAAGTCACATCATTTAACATCAAGAGACCAGTCCCTTTATCCAGGAGACATATCTCTTCATTAAAGAGCCTTTCAAAGTGTCTAGATGCATTGAACTACTCCATGGAACATTTGAATTGTTTGGATCCATCAAAAACCACTCAAAAATAGTCACAAACCACCATACTCCATCTTAATTCATCTTTGGCACTTCTGGCACAAGTTCTGGTGCCTCTGGCGCCAGCCTAATGAATTATGTGTTGTTCTCTGAATTCTAGCGCTTTTGGCACCATTTCTTTGTAAAATGGTGCCTCTGGAGCCAGTTTTTGGTGCTTCTGGTGCCAGCTCTCTAGAAAATGGCGCTTTAGGCACCAATTTGGCACCTCTAGCTCAATGATCATGAAAATCTCTATTTTGGCTCCAAATTTCCTCTTTTTTGCTCTAAATGCCTAAAATTGATATACACAACAAAAACATGAGAATACCCTCTTTAAAATGCAATATCACCAAAATAAGCATAAAATGTATACATAAAATAGTACAGTATTTTAGTGTATCAAAATCCCCCAAACTTAAATGTTACTTGTCCTCAAGTGACCCTTTTGCTACATAAAAAATATGACTTATGACAGAGATTAACTCATAAAATTCTATAATTAGTTTTAATAAGCGTAATAGTATAACTTCAGAAAAACTTTTAATAACTTAAGTTAAAACTAAAAGTATAAGAACACAGTAATCAAGTTTAAGAGTTCTGAATCTCCATTCATTTCAGGAAGAATTGTAATTGTCATATCTAAGAAAATTAGAATATCCATATGAAAAAGAATTTCATGAAAACTTTATTAGTAAGGATGTTAATACTTAGATACAAGTTTAGAAAATGTAACAAAGCCTTTTTCCACAAGTTGATTCAAGTGAAGCCAATTTTTTATTAGACATCTCCTCAAACTTCTCCTCATATATTTTTCTTTTCTTTTTTTTCTTTTTCTATTTTTTTTTCTTTTCTTTAGGATCTTTTTCAATCCTTTCTTTTCTTTTCTTTTCTTTTTCATATGAGGATTTTTATATCTAGATAGCTTTTAATAATTTTGAACTTCACTGTCCTCTTCTTAACGTCAAAACTTCTTACCTTCCTTCACTTTATAAATTCATACTAGCTTTGAAAATTTTTCATAAAGTCTCATTTTTTTCTTCTTACATGAAACTCTAAAATTCTTAATACTTCTAAAATATAATTTAATTTAATTTAAATAGAAAAACATAGTCTTATTATTTCATACTAAATATCTTAACTCTAGAATTGACCTTCATTATTAATGATTTTTTTCTTAAATTTTCCATAATATTTACTAACAAATATAAAGTTATTTAAATTTAAACTCAAATATACATGGTCATGTTAAATTAATTTTAAAAATTATAGTTAATTGAGGACAAATAAAATTTAGTTCACCTCTTTTAAGGAATTTTTTCTTTCACCCAATCTTAAGTTTTTAAATAATAAGTAAAGCATGTAGTACAAAAAATTTGCAAGTGAAAGAAAATAGTAAATGCATAAAAAAAAACTAACCTGAGATGATTCTGAATATGAAACTTGGCTCTTGATATTTTGCAGGTGCTAACTTAAAAATTACAGGCTTTAATACATTAAATGACATAATATATCAAAGGATTTGCTAAGTAAATATAAATTAATGACGAACCGTAAACTAAAGAAACTAAAAATGCTGAAAAATAAAAGTCTACAATTTACTATTACATATATCAGTTCAATAGGTCCACAAACTAAATACATAAAATTTTCCAATTCATACCATCAATAATAAAACAAAACAAATAACAACTCACAAAAATAAATAAAACTTATATAAAATTTACTCTTCATCATCCTCCTCTTCCTCTTCTTCCTCCTCTTCTTCTTCTTCTTGTTCATCTTCTTGCACAAAAGGCAAAAAGCTGGGGCATATAGAAAACTACTGTATGATCACCCCTAAAAAATCTAATCATCACCTCATCATATGCAATTTCGTGCTAGAGTCTTTTTTTCTTATATTCATCATTGTAGGCATTTTTGGCTTCTATACTACCTATTCTGTTATGCATTACTATAAGATCTATTTATTGAATCATTAACCGCTCCATAATATTTTCAAGTGAAACATAATCAGAATTAGATGGTCCTGCAGCTGATGTGGAGGTTCTATCACTAATTCCACTCCTAGATCCAATAAATGATTCAAATTTATGCATAATCAAGTTTCCAATGGGTTTCGGTGGTTGCAACATTTCTTCATTTCTACCAAATTCTATGCCTGATTGTTCACATAAAGTGAAAATTAGGGAAGAATATCTCAAACCAATACCTATCTTATATCTAGCAATGCTTTGAGCATTAAGCACAATAAAAGTATCGATATCCACTTCTTTCATTTGTTCAATGTATAAATTCACTACTGTTCTTTTCTTAGTTGCTTCGCTCAAGTGATTAGTTCGAAGCAGCTTTGCAGAGATGAAGTAATACCATGTCTTAGACTGAACATTTAACATGGAAGTGGAGAAATTGACTTTGTGATTATTTTTAATTTTCCATTCTCCTCTTCCATTAACCAGATAGGCAATTACTTTATCAAATGATGAATCAGTCATCACAAATGCAACATACTCACATTGAAATGCATTTCTCAGTCCATAAATTCCATCAATTCTTTCTCGAGTAAATTCAACTTGCTTACCTCGACAATAAATATTATCATTCGTTGTCATCCGAAGATTGACATAGAATTCTCGAATCACAGGAATAATGGCTATTGCGGTGAAGTATCACAAAGTTTCTCATTTCTGAGCAATCATTAGCCTTTCAATCTCTCCTCCCCGATTTGAAAATGCTCGCACCTGAATCAACATTCTTGAGCCCATTTGAGCATTATAATTATGTTGAGCCTTAAAATTAACAAATCTCCTTGCATTGAAATCTCCCATAGGCATTCCTCTCTTTACTCTTGGAGCTATAAGAATATCTATATAAATTCAAATAAAATCCAAATAAATTCATAATATCATAAATTAAATTATAAAAGTAGGAATATTTGGTAAGAATCTTTTTACCATGGATTCTCTTTAAACTTCTTCAAAGAAATCTCAAATTTTCATATTTCCAAAATGTAGGGTAAATCCATGGTGAAAATCAAAAATTTCTAAATTAAACTGAAGCTCTTACCAAGAGAAGATGAAATCCAAGAATTTTATGCTTTGAAATCTCCTCAAATCCACCAAATGTGAAGCCCTAGGTTGAGTTTTGGCCTTGGTTTAGAGGAAGAAGGTGATCGAAGTAGTAAAAATAAAGTTTTACATGGGTATTTCGTAGTTTTAAGTGAATTTGGGCATTTTCGGAAAAATGCCGCCTCAGGCTCCAATCTAGTACATCTGGTGCCAATGCCAAAAATTTTCAGATTTGATTTTCTTATAAAATCTGCTGCGTACAACACTGCATCAACCTCTAATTAACTTAATTAAACACATACACTCATAATTAAACTATTTTCTAACACATAATTTCACAAACAACACAAAACTCACATTTACATATAAAATCTGAGCGATTACAAACTAACAGTTTTCAAGCCAACACATCTAATTCAGCATTGAAATCAAGCCAACAAACTAACACTGAGCCTAAATATCAAATATTTAACAAACAACACATATAAGGTTCCACAATAAAATTAAATCAAATCCAATACAAACATAAAACATATAAAAGCAATTATAACTATGAATTTCGTACTAAATTGAGTTCAAACAACTTCTTTGCTTTCATCTTCTTGAATGTTTCCCATGGATTGGTAGTGCACGTACAAGTTGTAAAAAGTTCGGTGAGGAAATTCGTTCGTCGAATCTTCTTCAACCCAAGTATTTTTCTTGAACATGTGCACCAAACCTTCTTCAATATGTCTAGTGTGTTCGAAGTGGTCCTTCATCCTTAAATCTAGATGGTCAAGCATTTCAGAAATATTTTCAATTGAATGCATAAGATTTTGTACCTCTTTTTGCAACTTCATAATCCTTTTAAGAAGTGCATTTGAACTAAAGTAAGGTTGAATGGGCGGTGAATTTTGAGTTGATCGATCCATCAATATATTCATAGCATTCTTCTCTCCAATTCTTGAGCAGTTGCAATAAGTTTCTGGGTCCATAGGCTTCCAAGAGAGAAGCACTTTTCCTAACTTTCATATGGCACTTGCGATTGGCTACATAGTAGGAATATAGCAGATGGATATTCCAGTCCAGAAGCTGATCCATTGATGATTAAACCCAAAAGAGACTTTACTTTTAAAGCACCAACATCAATAAGTCTTTGATTTGAATACAATAATTTAAAATCGCACTTACCTTCGTCACATTACTAATTTTCATAGTAGGAAGTAGTTTTGATGCTATAAAGAAATGTCATGCCTTCGATGCAGGATTCAATAATGATGAAAAAAAACTTACATGCCCTTTATCCCTGGTCTCCCAATTCGCATCTTCGATAGTAATGCATCGATAAAGCTCATCCATGTTGTATCTCGTAAGGACAAAATTCACATAATGATAAATAAGAACGATTTCAATCATAAATATGTCGTTTATTCTCGTAGGAGTGAATTGTACCCACCTGCCTTGAACATAGATAATTACTATAGTGATAGTAGTATAGCAAAGTACTTCTCACCATCTTTGTGCAATAATCTCCTCCATTCGTCTATTCGGTATGTCAAATCATTAATTCACAAACCCTTGTTCCTTGATTAGTCTCTTCTTCATAAGAACTCAATCGTATAACTTTTGTGCATCGAAACTAATGAACTTCCTCCTATTGAAAATTTCATATCTAGTAGTTTCTTTAGAGTGGGAAGCTATAGGATTTGAAAAATGGTGGCTTTCCCTTTATTTTCCACTCTTAAATATCTTTCGAATTCAATTTTTAGGAGTTACTAGGAATAAATCCCACAAAAAACCATCAAAAACCGCCTTTTGAATCGTCCAAAGTCATTTCAGTAGTTGTGGTGCTTCTGGTGGCGCTTCTGGCGCCAGTTCTTATTTTTGCACTGTTTCATTTTAAATCCAAACGACTCTCAAATTTTTCATATAAGTCAGTAAATAATTATGTTTTAATGTATTTTCTTAATGCGTATGTTTATTAAATAAACAAAATTCATAAAGAAAGCATATAACAGAAATAAACAAAAATATGGGTTGTCTCGCATAAAGCACTTGGTTTAATGTCGTCAGCCCGACATTCCTAGTCTTTTCTTTGGGTGACCCAACATTATATTCTCTTTAAAAGCTAGTCTTTGAACATCAAAATATGGTTTCAGTTTATGACCATTCACTTTAAATATCTTTCAGTCTTGGGATCTTCAATATGAACAACCACAGAGATAGACTTCTACAATTATGAATGGCCCTGTCCACCTAGACTTCAATTTTCTAGGAAAAAAACTTCAATCATGTATTGTATGATGAAACTTTCTGTCTAGGATCAAATTTCTTTTTTATTATCTTCTGATCATGCCATTCTTTCATTTTCTCCTTATATATCCTAACATTACATAAGATTCAGTCCTAATCTCTTCAAGCTCATTTGATTGTAATAATATTTTCTAACCAGCATATTTTAAATTAAAATTAAACTCCTTAATCGCGTAATAAGCTTCATGTTTTAATTCTACCGGTAAGTGACAAGTCTTCCAAAAAATTAATCTATATGGAGACATTCCTATATGTGTCTTATAAACTATCATATATGCCCATAATGCAGTATCTAATCTAGCAGACCAATCCATTTTATTATGATTTACAATTTCTTCCAAAATTCTCTTAATTTCATGATTAGATACTTCTACTAGACCACTAGTCTGAGGATGATAAATAATTTCAATCCTATGTATAATATTATATTTTTCCACCAATTTTTGAATTAATTTGTTCCAAAGTAAGATCTTCCATCAGTAATGATTATTCTCAGCATTCCATATACTGTAAAAATTTTTTGATTAAAAATTTTGAAACACTCTGAGCATCACATTGAGGTAAAGCAATTACTTCAATCAAATTTTATACATAGTCCACTATATATCTTTTTCATCATAAGATTTTGTTCTCTATTGCTGCGATGTTTGGCAGACCGTTAAGGTTAGATGCCCCTACTTTTAATTTTACTAGGCCTTCTATGGCTAGAACTTTAATTGAACATGATGTCGCTTTGCCCCCTCCTGAGGAGATATGGATTGGATCTGCCCACAACGGCTATTGACAACATGTGATTTTAGAACAACACCCTTACTACTGTGGACACTATAGGATGTTTGGGCATGATTTGATTCACTTTTTTCATCTCCATCCAGAATTACGGAGGCGAAACAGAGGGCACAACTTGGCCCCTCCAGCTCCATCTTTGACTATGCTGGAGGAGTTTACGGTTTTGCCAGGTGGTGTTGGTCAGAATGGTGGGGTTTCGGAGGACCATGCCACCTTTTGTGTTACGAATGATGGGGTAGATGGGGTAGATGGTTTCCGACCTTTGGATGAAAACCCTGATGTGGTTTCTTTCCCTTCTCATCTTGATATTTCTACTTCTTTACAGCATGTTTCACAGGACCATCAGGAAGGTTTGGTCCCTCTTGAGGCTAATATTGATAAAATTTTGCTTATGTCTGGCAATCGGGATGTCCTTGTGTCTGCTTTACCTAATAATTTTGCTCTGCATAATAGTTCTGAAGCCATGGATAATGAGGGTTCATTACAGGAACGAAGGGATGTTCTTGCACCTGGTCATGTCGTAGATATGGGAGAGGTTTTTAACCTCCTTGAGGAGAAACGACAAGTACGGAAATCACTGCGGAGGAGAAAAAAAGGGAGTTATGAATTGGCTAATTTAAGATTGGGTAGCAATATTGAACATCTTGATTACTCTCTTTCTGATGGTGAAATTAGACAAGTCCAGCCTAGATCCTCTAGAAATGGTGTTTCATCTATCCATGTTTAATATTCTGATTTGGAATATCAGGGGAGTTGTGGATCCTAACTCCCTTGGTAGATTGAAGCTATTAACTAGGATCCATAAAATTGTCATTTTCTCTATTTTGGTGCCTTTGGTTACTTCATCTCAGGAGCGTCTTTTGGGAAAATTTAAAAACTTTTCCTTTTTTTGCTATTGTTCTAATAAGATCTAGGTTTTTTGGAAGAAACATATTACTTTTGACATCATTATTGATGATGCTCAGTTTGTTCACACTTACTTTTCTTTGGATGAGTTCTCAGGATGGCTTACCTTAGTCTATGAAAGCACTATCACTACGGCTCGTTATGATCTTTGGAATAAAATTACTAGCATAATCAATATTATTTTTGATAAATGGATGGTGGGTGGGGACTTTAATATGATTTTGCATAACTATGAGAAATCGGGTGGGCGTAGGCCCGATCTATCTTTGATGAATAGTTTCGGTAATGCTATGGTGGATGCAGGACTTTCAGATTTGGGTTTTGTTGGCTCTAAATTTACCTAGAGACGTTGTAAAGTTTTTGAATGCATTGATAGATGATTTGCTAATAGAGATTGATTTTCTTCTTATGGATTTTCTCAGGTTCAACATCTTTCTAGTTCGGGCTTTGATCATAAACCTCTTCTGCTCTCTTTTGACTTCTTTAAATGGGGTGCTGCTTATCACTTTCATTATTTAAATGTTTGGTCCAAACATGATGATTTTCTTAGACTTGTTGCGGACAATTAGAAGTGTTCGAAGTTGGGAATGCATGGTACCATCTTTGGAAACTTCATAAAAGGGTCGCCACTAATTTAAGAGCTTGGAATTGGGAGGTGTTTGGTGACATTCATGCCAGAGTGGCTAAGGCCGAACATACGGTTCAACATCTACAGGATCTTGATGAATCTTCTAATGATTTTATTTCTCAGTTACATGATGTTCATAATGAGTTTTTAGCTGCCTCGGCTCAGGAGGAAGCTTTTTTGCAACAAATAGCGGGGGAGGCTCAATTCTTACAAGGTGACAGAAATACGAAATATTTCCATGCTTGCATTAAATAAAGAAGAGCTAGTAATTTTATTATCTGTATTAAAGATGATTGTGGTAATTGGATAACAGGAACTCAAGATTTGGGAGAAAGTGCAATTCAGTACTTTCAAAATCTTTTTTTGCAGCGTCCTAATTTTGGTACCATTGACCATACTCTCTTTAATGATGTTCGAGACTACACTCAAAATTTAGATCTTTGTGGTGTTTCCACTGCTGATGATATTCTCTAGGTCCTTAATGAGATTAATTGCAATAGAGCTCTGGGACCTGATGGTTTCACCTCGAATTTCTATGTTAAATGTTGGAAAATTGTCCAACATGATGTGGTTAATGCCATTCAAAGTTTCTTTAAGGGGGAGAGAGCGGGGAAATATTTTTCTACTACCACCATGGTTCTTATCCCCAAATCTACCCAAAAATCTAATTGGGAGCATTTTCTTCCAATATCTCTTACTTTTGTTATTTCGAAGGCTATTAGCAAGATTATTGTGAAACGTTTGCAGCCCCATTTAAATCATATTATCTCTCAGAATCAATTGCCTTTCATACAGGGTCTGGGTATTACTAATAACATCATGCTTGCTCAAGATTTACTCTTGGATATCGATAAGAAGTGTCGTGGAGGTAATATGATTACTAAGCTTGATATTCGCAAAGCTTATGATTATATAAATTGGGAGTTTATTCTGGATGTTCTCAAAGCTAGGAGTTTCCATCCCTCCTTATGTCATCTAATTCATGACTGGCTCAGCTCCAATCACTATAACATTCTTATTAATGGTGAGTTACATGGTTTTTCTGAATGTGGGACGTGGGATCAAGTAGGGGGATCCTCTCTCACCCACTATTTTTATTCTTTTGTTTGATTATCTCTCCCAGATTATTAATCACAAATTTCATCTTATGCTGAAACTCCAATTTAATAATAAGGCTAAAGTGCTTGTTTCTCATTTAGCCTATGCCGATGATGTGGTTTTACTCTCTAATGCTTCCAAATACTCTATCAGAATCATTTATCATATGTTGAAGGAGTTTCAATTAATTTCTGGACTCCAATTTAATGCCACTAAATGGCATCTTTATTTTGGGAGATTTTTGAATCACCATATTAATGATTGTGCGGATATTTTCACTGGTTTCTCTATTTCCACTTTACCTATTAAATATTTTGGCATCAACTTACTCAAAAGTTGAATTAAACAGTCTCAACTGGATGATCTGGTGGACAATATTAGGAAAAGGATACTTGATTGGAAGAACAATCTTTTATCTTTTTGGGGTCGCATCACCATGCTTAAAAGCATTGTTCAAAGTATGTCTCTGTACGCTTTACAAGTTCTTCACATTAAAAAAAAAACACTCAAAAGAATTTGGAGCAGTGTTTCAACATTTTTTTGTGGCCGGGTACTCATTCCAGCAAGAAATGGTGTTCTTGGAAGGCCGTGTGTAAACCTATTGTCGCGGGCGGTTTCAGTTTCAAGCAACTACATCACAGTGCTGAAATTAATTTATTCAAACATTGGGTCAATTTTTGGAGAGGTAATTCTTTATGGGATATTTATTTACCTGCTAAATATTGCAAACACTATCACTTGACTTCTATTGTGTGGAGGAAAGGGGATTCTAGGTTGTGCAAGAGGCTTCTTCATGTTTCGCGATTGGGCTAAGGATTTCATATATTGGGACTTGGGATGCGGCAATGTTTCCTTTTGGCATGATTCTTGGGCTCACGGAATTGTACAACCACAAAATGAAATGCACAACAATCTTATTGTTTCTGATACTTGGATAAAGGATTCTTGGAACCTCCCCTTTCTTACCCAACTGGTAAGGGTTGATAATGTTGTCTATATCTCTACTATTCCATTTGATACTCAAAAGGATGATACTCCTATATTGAAGATGCATTCCAATGACTCTATTTTTAAAACCATAAATCATTCCACTTATCATTTTCAGCGCACTATTTGGGGGGACAACATTTGGAACCTTGCCCTTACTCCTTCTATGTCATTTTTGGCTTGGAGAATTTTTCATCAGCTACTTCCCTATGATGACATTCTCAAACTCAAAGGATTGATGTTAGTGTCTATTTGTTCCTTTTGTAGAGAGGATGAGGAAAATTTGGAGCACATACTTTTTTCATGTTCTTTCTCATTGCATATTTGGAAGTTGGCGGGACTTTAGTTTAGTACCTCTATCTATCTGGCCACAAATTTATTATCCACCATCTCTTTGTGTAACCTAGATAGCCGACATAATCATTTTCTACAAATATACCCGTACATTTTTTGTTGGTTTTTATGGATGGCTCGGAATGAGATTAAGCATAACAATTGGAAAGCTCGATGCTCCACTGTTTTCTCTAATATTTTATCTTTCAGTCCTAGAGTTTTCAAGTTAAGTGGTATGATGGATGGTTTTTACTCTGGTATTATAAATTTTGACTCTTTTGGGCAATACTCCTTCGGTCGGTCATTTGCACATCCACCTACTTTGGTGAGATGGCATCCTCCTCCTACTGGATGGGTGAAAATTAGTACGGATGAAAGCTGGACTCGTGCTAGTGCTGGCCTCGGTGGAGTTGCCCGAAATGAGATGGGTCATTACATTATGTTTTTTCATCTCCTTCTTTTGCGAGCTCTGCCTTGGAATCTGAAGCTCATGCAGTTCTCATGGCGGTTAATATTGTGGTCTCGATGAATTGGTACTACCTTAGGATTGAGATGGGCATTAAGATTCTTTTTGATATTTTCAATCAAAGTAAGCAGGTGACTTGGGATTTGGCTTACTACATTAACCGTATTAAACTTCTCATTTTCAATATTTCTGTGGTTTGGAAGTTTATTCATCGAGAAGGAAATAAGCCGGCTAATTGGGATGCCCAGATCGGTGCTAATGCTTTTACTATTTCAGTGGGAATGGTTCCGCCACCCCCTTTAAAAGTTTTAATTAATGGTGATACTATTGTTGCCCTTATGTTTGTAATTCTTCTGAATAACCTGCTTTTTGGTGGCCACTTTTTTATGCACATTGGGGGAAGCTATATTTCTATGGGGATTTTTTGGTTAACTTATCATACTTTATCTTATGCTAGGATGTCATTGGTTTTTAGAGTTTTTGCTTGGCACTTTTTATTTTTTCAGCAAATAGGAAAAGTTTTCTTTCCAATTTTATGGGGCTACAGGAATAATTTTTGGTTTTCCTATTATGTTCTTCATTTTTCTCTTCAAAGGCAAATGAGGATTTTTGGTTTTCATTGCTGGAGCCTCCATATAGTATTTTGCATGGAGACCACATGGAATGTGGCTTTGAATTTTATTAAGATTTTTTATTTGGTGGCTTTCGTTACGTTGGACAGAAATTTTGGTTTGCAATGTTATACTTATTTAGGGTCGCGACTGTTTCTTCGGCATTGGAAGCCGTTCTCATTGGATCAGGATGCTCGTCTTACTATTATCACTGTCGGCGTCGACTGACTTTTGCATTTTGCTGTACATGTCTTTTTGGGTATACTTTTTATGTTTGGTATACATATTTTGGATTACATGTACTTTTGAGTATGATATACCTTTATGTTTTTTTTCTTTTTGTTGTGTGGAGTTGTAATATGGAAAGCGGAACCCCTACGAATTTTATATATTTCTTTTGGTTTTTAGATGGGGATCCACTCTCCCTCCCAAAGTTTTTGTAACATCTTCTTATATTAACACGTAGGGAGCCATGNAGATTAGCATAATCTCTTAAAGGTCTCTAATGATATTAATTTTCTTTTCCAGAATTATTTAATTTTTAAGCCATTTTGTTCAAATTATCTCTCAATTTTTTTTTCAAATTTTTCTAGTTGTTCTTTCTAACTCCGAATCGTAAGGTATTAAACCTATATATCTTAAACCACACATACACAAATATAATAAGTAATATAAAAATAAACAAACACACTAAAATATAAAAATATTTAATTAAACTACAAATAGTTTTTCAGTTCAAATAAAATGTTCTCAATTATAAAGTAGTTTACCGTTACTCCACGACAATAGCACTAAAAGCTTGATGTGTGGGCTGTTAGGACTAATAGCAAATACGCAGTTCAATCCCAATAAAACTAAATTCAGTATAAGTAATTTTATCTTTTAAAATCTCTAAGTTGTCAAACTCATAAAAATAATGCAAGTATACATATCGCTCAAGTAAAAAAGGGCTCTAATGGAGTTCTAAGTATCGATTCCACAGGGAGTTGGAAATTCTTATGGTTATAACTACAAACACAATATTTAAACTATTAAACTTAAGTAAGAAAAACAAATCTAAAGAAAATTTAATGTGTGTTAAATGAAATGCAGTTAAAAGTAATAAGTTAACTAAACCATTTGCTAAACTTCAAAAGTAAACTTATAAAGATTAAATAAATTTTTGGAACGAAGGGTTCAAATTTAAGAAAGCATCCTTCCCCTTTACAATGAGTTTATGGAATGTGAAGAAATTTAAATCATTTAAAATACATATATAAAATTGTATTGTGCCGAATAGGAGCAATCCTATTCTTTACCCTCTGTATGTGCATAAAGACCATTGACTAATCCAGAGTTTGGTCCCTAAATCCGTGTTTAGGTTGAGAGGATACTAGCTGTCACTCTAGAGCTCTTACTTCTCCCTTTCCTAAGGGCTAAAAATCTTATTTTAGTTTCCAAGCTACATGACTAAATTGGAGATTTTAATCTGTAACCTTAAAATCTCTAATTTTGTACCCATCAAAGTATATTTTCCAATTTATTTTCTTGCAACTCCATGGATTACATTCTCACCCACAAAATAGAATGTGACTCTTACCTTGTTGTAGAAAGTATAGCCCTTTCGGATCGTATGTTTCTCAAAAAATTTTAACCTTTCAATTGGCCAAGTTGAAAAGTAAATGAAGATTTGAGTTTAAATCATCACAATTTATTGACATTTAAAACCTTACAAAACAAAACCAATTCTTCACAAAATCATATGTCATTTTAGGAGAAAAATAAAGAATACTACATAAAATTCTTGAGAAGGATATGACAAAACACAGATTTCATATATAAAAATAATTTTATAAAATAAAGAAAGAAAAGAACACAACTTATTTCACACTTCTTTCCAAGCAAATCTCTAGAAGTTCCCTTTAAGCACTTTTTCTCTTTACTATCACACTCAAATCTCTCTTAGAAGTGTAATGAAGAAGAAATCTCTCACATTCTCTCTCCTCTTACAACCCTATAAGAAAATCCTCTCTTGTTCAAAACTTCTCTCTCACACCAAAACCTTTCTCTCCATCTCACGCACCCCTCTTTTCTCTAGACTCCTCTTCTTTTTAATTAGGGCCATCCATCTTTCAAAAGGAATTCAAAATTCTCTCTAATTTTTCTCCCAAAACTCACATCTTTTAACACCCAAAGACAAGTCCCTTCATCCAAGAGACATGTTTATTCATTAAACAGCTTTCCAAATTGTCTAGATGCATTGAGCCACTCTATGAGACGTTTCAAGTGTTTGAAGCCATAAAAAATTGCTCAAAAAAAGTAACGAACTGCCTTACTCCATTTTAATTCATCTCTAGCGCTTCTGGTGCCTCTGGCGCCAGCCTAATGAAGTCTACATTGTTATCTAGATTATGGCACTTCTAGCATCAATTCTAGCAGTTCTAGTTCCACTTCTCTATAAAATGGTGCCTCTGGAGCCAGTTTTTGGTGCTTCTGGTGCCAGCTCTCTCTAGCTCCAGGATCATGAAAATCTCCATTTTGGCTCCAAATTTCCTCCTCTTTGCTACTTTTTTGCTCCAAATGCCTAAAATTGATGTACCTGCAACAAAGACATGAAAATACCATTTTTAAAGTTTAATATCACCAAATATAACATAAAATGTATACATAAAATAGTATATTATTTTGGTATATCAACTAGGAAAGATCACTTTCTTTTACCCTTTCTGGATCAGATGTTGGATATGATAGTTGGTCATCCATATTTTTGCTTTCTAGATGGATATTCTGGATATCACTAAATACATATAGTTCATGTGGATCAAGAAACGATAACATTTACAAGTCCTTTTGGTACTTTTGCTTTTCGAAGAATGTCTTTGGGGTTGTGTAATGCATCTGCTACATTTCAGTGGTGCATGATTTCTATATTTGGTAACCTAATTAAGAAATGAATTCAAATGTTTATGGATGACTTTTTCAGTGTTTAAACCATCATTTGATTCTTGTTTAGATCATTTAGTGAAGGTTTTGAAATGCTATGAAGAAACCAAGTTGGTTCTTAATTGAGAGAAGTATCAATTTATGGTTTCTGGAGAAATCATATTACAACATAAAATATTTGCAAAAGGCATGAAAGTAGACCTAACAAAGATTAAAGTGATTAAAAAACTACCTCCTCCTACTATGATGAGGGGAGTTAGAATTTTTTTGGGATATTATGGATTTTATCGACGATATATAAAGAATATTTATAAAATTGCCAAACGTCTATGTCTTCTCTTATGAAAGGATGTTGACCGCGACTTTATATATGCTTAAGAATATAAGTATTTAATATTGCTGCTAAAAGAATTAATTTCTCAGCAACTGTACCAAAACTCAATAATAGTTATAGATTCGATAAATATGGATGTAATAAATATTCAATAATTGTAAAGTCACACTTATCAAAGCAAGTATACATATCGCTCAAGTAATGTAGGGCTCTAATGGAGTCCTAAATATCGATCCCATAGGGAGTAATATTAGAATTACGAACTAAGATTTTAGAAAGTAATACTTTAATCGCAATAACAAAATTTAATTTTCTTAGCTGTCACTAATAAACAATTGAAATAAATATGTAATTTTAATAACTATTAAATAAGTAATTATGCTAATGAGCTATGTAATGTGATATTCAATAAATAAGAAAGCATTCTTCTTCTTGTCAAGAAATTATAGTGAATCAGTTCAATTTGTATTGTGCCAAATAGTAGCATACCTATTCCTTACCCTTTGGTCCAGGCATAAAGAATATTGATTAATCCTAAGCTTGTTTACTGAATCTGCGGCTAGGCTGGGAGGATGCTGACTCTCACTTCGGAGCTCCCACATTCCCCTCGCCTGAGGGCTAACATCTACACTTCAACACCCAAACGATAGAACCGAATTGGGGATTTTAGTCTGTCACTCTAAAATCTCCAATTCAACGCTCGATAATATTATTTCCCTATTTATTTGCACTCAATTTCCAAGGGCTTTGACCTTTCTAAATCTTGGATGTAATCTCACTTTAGTTGTAAAACTCAATATATTTTAACAAATCAATTGGCCAGATTGAAAGTAAATTAAGATCGANCAAATGGTCCCATAAAATCTAATCCCCAAACATCAAATATTTCAACTTCCAAAGTAAAATTTAGAGACATTTCATTTTTTTAAAAAAATTGCCTACTCGCTGACACCGATCATATGTTTTTAATATATATATTAACATATCTAAATAGAGTAGGCCAATAAAATCCAGATTATAAAATTTTGTGAGAAGTTCTATCAATCCCAAAATGACGTCCAAATTCAGAATCATGACATTTTTGGATAATTTCTTCAATTTCTTTATAAGGCACATATCTTCGCTTAACTAAATTTTTGCATTGTTTGTACAAATATAGGTCATCCCAAAAAGTAAAATTCTGCATAATGAATAAACTTCTTCTCTTGTTGTTTTGTCAACCTAGATGATAAAATATCACTAACAATGTACTTTACAATATCAGCATTCCATGGTATTTCCCATCCTTTAACAACATAAAGTTGTTCATCAGAAAATGTTTCATTAATTTCTTTTTTAAGATCAAATGTTTCTTCTATTCCAGCCTAGATAAATGATCAGCAATTTGATTATCAGATCCTTTTTCTATCGACTACCAGAAAATCAAATTTTTGTATCAGAAGTACCCATCTAATTAATCTTGGTTTTGCATCATTCTTTTGCATCAAATATTTTATAGTCAAGTGGTCTGTATGCAAAACACATTTAGCTCGAATTAGATATGACCTAAACTTATCAAAAGTATAATGGATGGCTAATAACTCTCTTTCAGTAGTGGTATAACTAATTTGAGCATCATTGAGAGTTTTACTAGCATAGTATATAACTTTAAAAGTTTTGTCATATCTCTGCCCTAAAACAACTCCTATTGCATATTCTCTAGCATCACACATTAATTCAAATGGTTTCTCCCAATCAAGTGAAATAATTATAGGAGCAGTGATCAGTTTTACCTTCAACATTTCAAAGGCATTAAGGCACTCTTGAGTAAAATCAAATTTTGTATCTTTTTCTAAAAGTTGGCATGAAGGTTTTCTAATTTTTGAAAAATCTTTAATATATATCATGTAAAAACCAGCATGTCCTAAAAAGCTCTTAACTCCTCTTACATTAGTAGGTGGGGGTAGGTTAGATATTACTTAAGTTTTTTCCAGATCTACATCCATATCATTTTTTGAAATGTTATGCCTAAGCACAATTCCTCGTGCAACCATAAATTGACATTTTTCTCAGTTTAATACTAGATTCATCTTTGCACATCATTCTATAACTTTCTCTAAATGATTTAGACATATTTTAAATGAAGTTCCAAACACAGAAAAAGCATCCATAAAGACTTATATCCCTTTTTCAATTAAATCGCTGAAAATTGATATCATACATCTTTTAAATGTCGCAGGCACGTTACATAAATCAAAGGGCATTCGTCGAAAAGCAAAAGTACCATAAGAACTATTAAACATTGTCCTCTCTTAATCCTCTAGAACAATTGGTATTAGATAATAACAGGTATCTCCATCTAAAAAGCAAAAATATATGTGCCCAACTAGTTTATCCAACATCCGGTCCAAAAAGAGGAAAGAAAAGTGATCTTTCCTGGTGACTGAATTTAATTTTCAATATTCTATACATATTCACCATCCATTGACTTGTCTTTTTGGCATTAATTCATTATTCTCATTTGTGATTACAATCACACTCTTTTTCTTAGGAACACAGTGAATTAGACTCACCAAAGCACTGTTTGAAATAGGATATATTATTGCTGCATCTAACCATTTTAAAATCTCTTTCTTAACAACTTCTTTCCTCATCAGGTTTAATCTCTTTTGAGGACCAGCTTTTGATTTTGGATGTTCTTCCAATAAAATTTTGTGCATACAAATTGAAGGAATGATTCCTTTAATATCAGCTAATGTCCATCCAAAGGCTGTCTTATATCTTTTTAAAGTTTCCAACAACTTTTATTCTTGTGCTTCAGTTAATTCTGAGGATACAATAACACGTAATGTAGATAAATCTCCTAAAAAGGCATATTTTAAATATGTAGGAAGTATTTTCATTTCAAGTTCAAGAGATTTCTTAATCAAAGAAATCAAATTTTGGTTATTATCTGTAGGATTTAACATTTCAAATTGTTCCTAAACATAATCCAATTCTTCATTACTCACTTCCATAGATTCATCTTCAATTATATCCTCATCCTCATACTCCAAATATTTTTCTTCAGTTTTCTTTTCAAATGTTTTCATGAAATATTTATTGCTTAAATAGTCGTTAATTTTTATTCTAATGCATTCATCCTCTTTTACTTTTTTTGGATATCTCATTGACTTTGAATTATTAAATGTGACCTCTTGATTGCTAAATCTCATCGTCAAATGTCCTTTCGGCACATCTATCAAAGCTCTTCCAGTGGTAAAAAATGGTCTTCCTAAAATGATAGGAATTTCTTTATCTTTCTCCTTATCTAACACGATAAAATCCACAGGAAAGATAAATTTATCAACCTTTACCATAACATCTTCTATAACTCCTTTAGGATAGGTAATCAAATGATCAGCTAACTGAAGAGCTACAGTAGTAGGTGAAATTTCTCCTAAATCTAACCTTCTCAAAATTGACAAAAACATAAGATTAATACTGGCTCCGAAATCACATAAAGCTTTTCTAACAAATCTTTTGCTAATAGCACACGAAATAGTAAAACTACTAGGATCTTTAAGATTTTTAGGAAGCTTTTTCTGAATTATAGCGTTACACTCCGCAATAAGTGCAACAGTCTCATTATCTGTAAACTTCCTTTTTTCAAATATATCCTTCATAAATTTTACATGGATAGGCATTTGTTTCAGGGCATCAATAGATGGAATTTTTATTATCAATTTCCTCAATATTTTCAAAAATTTTGTAAATTGGTTATCTTTATGTTTTAGCTTCAATCTTTGAGGAGATGAAGGTGGTGGTCTTTCTATAGTAATTTTCATTGTTTAGATAGGATATTTTGACTCAAAATGAGAATCTTCATTAGACTTTTCATTTTCCACCCCTTCTTTTTTAACTTCAATTTCTTCTTAAACTTTTGTTTCTAATTTTTTTCCACTTCTAAGTTGAATAGCCTTAATTTTCTCTTTGTTTTAATCTTTAGGATTAACTTCAACATTATTAGGCAACGTTCCTGGAGGTCTATAGCTAAGTGCAGTAACAATACATCCCAATTGATTTTTTATATTTCTAATTGCAGCTCCTTGACTTTATAATTGACTTCTCATTTGCAATATTAATTCTTCCATTGACAATTTCTTCTCCTTACTCTGCAAACTGCTATTGAAACCTGAAGGGTAATAAGGTTTGTAATTCAAGTAAAAATACGCTTCATCAAATAATTTTGACATTAATAATCCACCAGTAGCAGCATTAATTATTGATCTAAGAGATCCAACTAATCCATTATAACAAGTTTTAATTATTAACCAATCTGGCAACGCATGGTGTGGACACTTCCAAAGGAGATCATTAAATTTTTCTCAAGCTTCATAATTTGATTTTCATTCAAACTAACAAAAAGATGTAATATCATTTCTAAGCTTAATAGTTTTTTATGGTGAGATATATTTAAATAAAATTTTTTTGATAAGTCTCCCCAAATTTTGAAAGATTCAGGTGCTAACGAGTTTAACCACATCTCAACTTTATCCCTTAATAAAAAAGGAAAAAGTTTAAGTTTGACGGCATCATTTGACACTCGATCATATTTAAATATAACACAGAATTCTTAAAAACTAGTAAGCTGTAAGTTAGGATCTTCATTTGGTTTTCCTCCAAACTGATTATTTTGTACCATTTGGATAATACCAGTTTTAAGCTCAAATGAATTGGCAGCTACAGTAGGGTTTTGTATACTCAAATGAATTTCACCAGCTATAGGATTAGCATAATCTCTTAAAGGTCTCTAATGATATTCATTTTCATTTCCATAATTATTTAATTTGCAAGCCATTTTGTTTAAATTATCTCTCACTTGTTTTGTTTTCAAATTTTTCTAGTTGTTCTTTCTAACTCCAAATCGTAAGGTATTAAACCTATAGATCTTAAACCACACATACACAAATACAATAAGTAATATAAAAATAAGCAAACACACTAAATTATAAAAATATTTAATGAAACTACAAATAGTTTTTCAGTTCAAATAAAATGTTCTCAATTATAAAGTAGTTTACCGTTACTCCACGACAATAATGCCAAAAGCTTGATGTGCAGGCTGTTAGCACTAACAGTAAATATGCAGTTCAATCCCAATAAAAATTAATTCAGTATAAGTAATTTTATCTTTTAAAATCTCTAAGCTACCAAACTCATAATAATAATGCAAGTATACATATCGCTCAAGTAAAAAAGGGCTCTAATGGAGTCCTACGTATCAATCCCACAGGGAGTTGGAAATTCTTATGGTTATAACTTCAAACACAATATTTAAACTATAAAACTTAAGTAAGCAAAACAAATCTAAACAAAATTTAATGTGCGTTAAATGAAATGCAGTTAAAAGAAATAAGTTAACTAAACTATTTGCTAAATTTCAAAAGTAAACTTATAAAGACTAAATAAAGTTTTAAAACGAAGAGTTCAAATTTAAGAAAGCATCCTTTCCCTTTATAATGAGTTTATGGAATGTGAAGAAGTTTAAATCATTTAAAATACATATATATAATTGTATTGTGCCGAATAGGAGCAATCGTATTCTTTACCATCTGTGAGTGCATAAAGACCATTGACTAATCCAGAGTTTGGTCCCTAAATCTGTGTTTAGGTTGAGAGGATACTAGCTGTCACTCTAGAGCTCTTACTTCTCCCTCTCCTGAGGGCTAACAATCTTACTTTAGTTTCCAAGCTACTTGACTAAATTGAGGATTTTAATCTGTCACCTTAAAATCTCCAATTTTGTACTCATCAAAGTATATTTTCTAATTTATTTTCTTGCAACCCCATGGATTACATTCTCACTCATAAAATTGAATGTAACTCTTACCTTATTGTAGAAAGTATAGCCCTTTTGAATCGTATGTTTCTCAAAAAATTTTAACCTTTCAATTGGCCATATTGAAAGTAAATGAAGATTTAAGTTTAAATCATCACAATTTATTGACATTTAAAACCTTACAAAATAAAACCAATTCTTCACAAAATCATATGTCATTCCAGGGAGTAAGATAAAGAATACTACTCAAAATTCTTGAGAATGATATGACAAAACATAGATTTCATATATAAAAATAAGTTTACAAAACAAAGAAAGAAAAGAACACAACTTATCTCACACTTCTTTCCAAGAAAATCTCTAGAAGTTCCCTTTAAGCACCTTTTTCTCTTTACAATCACACTCAATTCTCTCTTAGAAGTGTAATGAAGAAGAAATCTCTCACATTCTCTCTCCTCTTACAATCCTATAAGAAAAACCTCTCTTCTCCAAGACTTCTCTCTCACGCCAAAACCTTTCTCTCCATCTCACACCCCCCTCTTTTCTCTAGACTCCTCTCCTTTTTAATTAGGGGCATCATTCTTTCAAAAGGAATTCAAAATTCCCTCTAATTTTTCTCCCAAAACTCACATCTTTTAACACCAAAAGACAAATCCCTTCATCTAAGAGACATGTTCATTCATTAAAGAGCCTTCCAAAGTGTCTAGATGCATTGAACCACTCCATGAGACGTTTGAATTGTTTGAAGCCTTAAAAAATTGCTCAAAAATAGTCATGAACTGCCTTACTCCATTTTAATTCATCTCTAGCGCTTATGGTGCCTCTGGCGCCAGCCTAATGAAATCTGTGTTATTCTCTAGATTCTGGCACTTCTAGCGCTAATTCTGGCAGTTCTGGTGCCACTTCTCTGTAAAATGGCGACTCTGGAGCCAATTTTTGGCGCTTCTAGTGCTAGCTATCTCCGGCTCCAGGATCATGAAAATCTCCATTTTGGCTCCAAATTTCCTCCTCTTTGCTACTGTTTGCTCCAAATGCCTAAAATTGATGTACCTGCAACAAAAACATGAAAATACCATTTTTTAAAGTGTAACATCACCAAAATAAGCATAAAATGTATACATAAAATAGTATATTATTTTGGTGTATCAACTAGGAAAGATCACTTTCTTTTACCCTTTCTGGATCAGATGTTGGATATGATAGTTGGTCATCCATATTTTTTCTTTCTAGATGGATATTCTGGATATCACTAAATACATATAGTTCATGTGGATTAAGAAACGATAACATTTACAAGTCCTTGTGGTACTTTTGCTTTTCAAAGAATGTCTTTTGGGTTGTGTAATGCACCTACTACATTTCAGTGGTGCATGATGTCTATATTTGGTAACCTAATTAAGGAATGAATTCAAATGTTTATGGATGACTTTTCAGCGTTTAAACCATCATTTGATTCTTATTTAGATCATTTAGTGAAGGTTTTGAAATGCTATGAAGAAACCAAGTTGGTTTTTAATTGGGAGAAGTATCAATTTATGATTTCAAGAGGAATCATATTACGACATAAAATATCTGCAAAAGTCATGAAAGTAGACCCAACGAAGATTAAAGTGATTGAAAAACTACCTCCTCCTACTATTGTGAGGGGAGTTAGAATTTTTTTAGGATATTATGGATTTTATCGACGATACATAAAGAATATTTTAAAAATTGCCAAACGTCTATGTCTTCTCTTAGGAAAGGATGTCCTATTTAATTTCGACCAAGAATTCCAAAATGTCTTCAATATTATTAAAGAGAAATTAGTCACCCCTTTTATTATTATTTCACCTGATTGGGGTTAACCATTTGAGCTAATGTATGATACTAGTGACTATGCTATTGGGGCGGTTTTAGGACAAAGACACGATAACATGATTAAGACTATAAACTATGTCATTAAAACTCTTAATGAATCTCAAATTAATTATACTACTATTGAGGTGTTATTAGTCATATTATATGCTTTTAATAAATTTAGACTATAATTGATTGGAACAAAATATATTGTTCACACCGGCCATTCTGCTATTAGATATATGATGTTAAAAAAAGATGACAAATCGAGATTGATTAGATGGGTTCTTTTGATGCAAGAATTTGATATCAAAGTAGTGGATAAGAAGGGTTCTGATAATCAAATAACTTATCATTTATTAAGACTGGATCAGGGAGATTCATATTCTTATGAAAGTAAAATCAATGAGAATTTTCCTGATGAGCAACTGTTTGCTATTACTGAGTGGCACATTTCATGGTATGTTGACATAGTAAATTTTATAGTTAGTGATATTATGATCTATGACATGACATACCATCAACGGAAGAAATTCATACATGACACCAAAAATTACTTTTAGGATGACCCATATCTTTATAGAAAATTTAAGGATTAGGTGATAAGAAGATGTGTGCCTATAAAAAAAACCCTAGAAATTATTAAGAACTATAATGATTCAAAATTTAGGGGACATTTTAGAGTTAATAGTAATGTCTATAAGATTTTACAAGCTTGATTTTATTAGCCTACACTATTTAGAGATTTGAATTTATATATTAAAATTTATGATATATCTCAGAGAGTGGGGCATTATTTCTAGGTGAGATGAAATGCCCAAAAATTTTACTTTGGAGATTGAGATTTTTTATGTTTGGGGTTTAGATTTTATGGGTCCCTATATACCATCATTTGAAAATTTATATATATTTTAATAACTGTGGACATGTCTCAAAATGGTTGAGGTAGTAGCTCTTCCAAATTGTGATGCTCAAAATACAACTAAATTCTTAAATAAGAATATTTTTAGTAGATTTGACATGCTTAGAGTGATCATTAGTGATGGGGGAAGCCACTTTAGGAATACAAAAGTTGAGGCATTAGTTACTAAGTATGGAATTAAGCAAAAAATCGTCACAACTTATCATCCTAAAACAAGTGATTTAGCAGAAGTATCTAATAGAGAAATCAAAAGAATTTTAGAAAAAAAGTTGCCGATCCTAGTAGGAAGGATTGAGTTATGAGATTAGATGAAGCATTTTCACCTTATAGGACTGTGTACAAAACTCATAAAACATGTCTTTATATAGGGTCATATTTGACAAAACTTGTCACTTACCAGAAGAATTAGAACATAAAGCTTATTGGTTTGTTAAGGAATTCAATTATAATATGAAAGAAACTGGTGAGAAAAGATTATTGCAGTTAAATGAACTCGAAAAAATTAGACAAGAATCTTATGGAAATGCAAAATTTTACAAAGAGAAAATAAAAATTTACATGATGGAAAGATTCTTAGGAAAGATTTTGAGCTTAAATAAGAGGTTTTGCCATACAATACAAGATTAAAATCATTTCATGGAAAACTTAAGTTCAGGTGTTTAGGGCCCTTTACTGTAGTTAAAAGTTATACTACTGGTGTTATAGATATTAAAGATCCTAAAAGTGGTAGGGTATTCAAAGTAAATGGACAAAAACTTAAAGCCTACCTTGGAGGTGAAAGACCTATAATTGATGAGGTCTTAATGTTAGGTCAACCTGAGTAACTATTAGATTCGTCAGGCTAATGATGTTAAACAAAACATTTCTTGAAAGACAACCCAAGTTTATTTTTATTTTTAGTCTGATGTTTGTTATTTGTTGTGGTGTATTGTTTTTATTTGTGTGTTGATGTTTAGGTTTGAGAGTGGATTGCTTTGATTTCAGTTTGATTTTAGGGATGTGTTTCCTTAGTCTTCTCGTTGTGACTAGACATGTGTATGTTCTCTAGGAGTAGTAGGATCACCATGTACTCTACATCTTGGCTCTCAATTGAATTTAAAGATATGTCGGACACATGTAGAGTTTGGACATAGGACAAGTCCATCTCAATTCCTTACTTCCTATTTTTGACCTTGATCTTCCATCTTGGTGGTTAAATAAACCAACCATTAGAGGAGAATGTGGATGATCCTTTCATTTGAACTATCAGTGGTGTGTCCCTTAAAGGACAAGAAAACACCTAAGGTTGGTAACACATAAGCAAATTGATCAAGAATAATCTTATCCAATTGATTAACCCTACAAAAATATCTATAAACATCTGACAGTTTAATGAAAAGAAATTTTGTTGAAGATGAGGAAGTGGAGAAGGGAGATGTGATGAGAAGGAGAATGAGTGATTCGCGTTTATATTTAGTGTTTTTTGTGTTTATTGGTTTGAATAAGGACTTGGGGTGGTTCTGAATATTCAATTTAAATGATCGGGATCAAATTTGGGTTGTGCACATAGGCCTCAGTGCCCTGGCATCAAAGTGTCAAGAAGTGTACTGGCACCTAGGTGCTAATAAACCAGCTCCAAGGCATTGCGTCCAAGCGCCTTGGCACCACCTTTTCGATGCCTAGGTGCCACTCCTTCCTATTCAAAAAAATTAGCTAAACCGCCCTAGTTTAGGTCATTTTCATACGAGCTCCTCCCCAACTCTTCTCTATCGATTTAGAGGTGATACTTAGGGCTTCCATTCACCTTGCATTTGTGCTGATCTTAGAGGCTTTGGAGAATGAAAATCACATCTCTAAGGTAAATTTCCATTTATCGATCATGCATTTGAGTTCTTCATCCAGAAAACTTACAAGTTTTTGGGAAATTTGAAAAGAAGAAGAGGAATTTCTTGGGGAGAGTTTGATTAAGCTCTTAACAAGCATGCTGAGTCATATGCATCAATCATTTGATCTCATCTCATTGAAAATTTGCATAACCTATCTTTCTTATGGCACCCAACACAAAGGGAAGCAAAGACAAAAGTTTTTTTAATAGGAAGAATATTGTTAGCTCCAAAGCTTAGAAGTGCTATAACGAATTCTTAGTATTAAAGAAACTAATTGCAGAATGATGTTTCATTAGCTCTAGAGGCTCTGTAGAATGTATGATTGTGGCTCGTCATTAGGAGGCACTTGCTACATTGCAGTTGCAGCTGTGATTTATGTGGTTAGGGAGTTCTACGCTAACTCCCTAATGCCTCAGATGATTTAGTTTTCGTTACGGAGAAGCATGTAGAAATCTCCTCATCAAGCATTAATGTATTATTTTCATTGGGAGATATTCCTGGGATTTTCTACTCTAGCTTCAACCGATACTGAGCTTGATGAGATTATTAAGTTCTTAAATAATGGAGAAGGAACTTGGAAGGTGAGAAATGACCACAAGGTCAATTTTTCTTCATCTAAACTTAATGCACCTTCCAAGGCTTGGCATTATTACATCTCTACTAAGATTCTCCCTTCCACCAATCTTAGTTAGGTGACTCGTGAAAGGGGTGCTCTAAATTATTGTATTCAAACTATGAAAATCATAGACATTTGCTCACTTATCTACCACTTGATTGTCAATTCTATGAAGGGAGAAACTACTTTAGGTTTAGGACACCCCTCCACTATTTTTGCCCTTTATCAGCATTATAGTGTTAGGTTTGAGGAATGGGATGAGCTACATCATCCATTGAAGCTCATTAGCAAGGCTAACATATGCTTGTAAGGTTGTAAGGGATATCATTAGGTGAAGGAGAGTTAAAAGGTTTGAATACCCATCTTCACAAATGTATGTTTGAATTTTGTTTCAAATAGGTTAGCCATAATAAGCAATATCCTAATTTTATCAATAAACATTAAGAAAATATATGAATTCCAACAATAAAGGAGAGATTCAAGAAAATTTATCCTATCATCAATTGAAGAAATATTCTTCATTAAAACACCTCTAGATAAAAAACAAATCCTAAATGAAAAAGCCTTTCCTTAACAAATCAAAGGCTTCTACTAAAGAAGCATTCATATGCTCAATAAAATGATTCGAACACAAAAAAAAAACAATGAAAGAGAGTAAGAAGCACAATAGTTGCATTAAACTTCAATTTTTTTAGGGGGCATTTACATGCAGACCATACAATATTTATTTTGTTCTTAATAGATGCAAAATACAATGAGGGATTGAAAGCCTTATCCCAAGCCTTGACACCATTTGAGAGGTCATTTAAAGAGAACAAAATGCCCTAGTCAAAAATATGACGAGAGGGGGGAAGTTGGAAGAGGTTACATCTGTGAGGTAGGAAGCCATTTTCTTGCATGCTATCACAAATGCCACAATTAAGGAAGGTCTAGGCCACTAGAGAGAAGAGAGAAACTTGGGATTAGGGTTTAGGCTGAAAAGAGGGAAGGAAGAGAAATGTTGGATTTTCCATGAGGTAAAGGAAGAGAGAAAAGATTGAGAGAAAGCCCTTGAGGTTTAAGCCATGAAGGTTTAAGAGAGCAGAGAGAGTGAATATAAAACTTGGTGGACATTTTAGCTTCCTCTGGTCAAAGTCAAAGATGGTCGATATAGCACAAAAGAGAAGGAATGGCAGTCGACCATGAAAGAAAAAGCGGAGACAGAGAAATAGAAAAGCTGACCAATGAACATTTTTAGAGCTTATCCATAAACCTAACTCAGCATCTTAACATTCTTACAAAATTTTTTGGTTCTTAATAGATGCAAAATTGTACACTGACAAGTTTTGATTGGAGTGCTGATGCAAAACTGTATCAGGACTCCTGATGCAATAAATTTTTCTCAAACAAACCCATCAAGGTTGTTATCATTGTCAAAAATATATAGGGGCATTCACATACATACAATCCAATTCAATTGAATTTACATACCCAACACCTGAACTTTAATTTTTACATTTATACCACCCACATATGTAATCACACCAAAAATAGCACAATTTTAACTTTTAAAAGGTGAAATACACCTGCCATGCATAGATAATGTGGCATATATGAAAAAAATAAAGTTTAGGAGTAAGACATGTAAAAACATAAGAATTAAATGGTTTTTTATGTAAATCTTCCAAACATATTTCATGATCCTTACATGAATATAATAAGAGCATGCAAATTGAGAAAAAAACAAATAAAAAAAAACTCATACAATTTTAATCTTATTTATATCTTTTACAATACTTTGGCATAAATAATATCAATAATGGCAGATTATAAATCTGAGCAAAGCTGTTTTCTTAATATACAAAAAAAAAAAAAAAATTCCATTCATATCTGTCAAGACAAACTGAAGAACATTACAGAGGATAACATAAAAACCTAAGCCTAATAACATCAAGGAATGCTAATCTGGCTGAAATCACTAACCAATACATAATGTGTACATAATGTGCAATAACATAAATTATAATTTATTTATAAATACATCACCAAATGCCAAAATGGAAATCACCCAACGGATACTCGGGAGATTCTTTGCTAGAAAATAAGGGGGAAAAAAGGAAGAAAAACTGTATAAAAGCAGTCAAGAGGAGCATTGAAAGCCACATGATGCAAAGGAACCTTTTAATTGAGGACTCATTTCCTCTCTGTTGCTGGAAACTGCATCTCAGGGAGTGGGGAAGTAGGTGTTAATTTATTTCTGTTTCAAATCCTCTGTAGTGCAGGCCACTGTATTCCAGATGGGATCCAATGGAGGAAGCTGGTATTCTTCTGGGTTAAGAGCTAATGCAAAATCTGGCAAAGCGGGAGCATCCTGTAAGATCCTGTAAAGGACAAGTAGATGTTAGCCGTTGCTGTGGATAACATGTAAGGAATTTAAACAGTTTTCTTTTTTTTAAGGAGCCCATATTTAAACAGGTTTGGAGTATGAGACAGAAGACCCTAAACTCCTAGACAACTAGGGGAAAGAAAAGTGAAAAATAGAGACAACAATAAGTTATGGAGACAAAAATGTAATGGAGGAAATACTAGAAAAAGACAAAAAGTCGCCCGAGTATTTATATGTGACACTAGTCTAGAATATCACATTTCTCCAATCTAGTCTCTCCCCCATGCAAAATTGATTCCAACTGGTCCGTCGGATAAAAATTGAAAGAAACTGGGTTACAAAATTGATCCAATTTAATCCATCGACCATAAAAATTGATTCAAATTAGTCTTTGCGGGACAACTTGAGATCAATTTTGTACAATTAAGAAACTAAACTGAAGAAATGTGATACTCTGAGACTAAATTGGCTACATCAGGATAGTAAGGGTGCTAATTTAGGCATTTCATGAGAAAATATAAAAGAATAGACAAAGATGCTAGAAAACAGAAAGGAAGGGAGACAGAGAAGTCTAAAACATAAATTTCATTCAATAAACTATTCAACGTCCCAATTCACAACCTATCCTGGGAAAAGAAAAATAAACAAGCAAAAAACTCTAATTAAAAAAAAAAGGCAAAAAATAAATGTTTTGGGTGGTTGGTATGTAAAAACCCCTAGAATATTTAATTCATCTCACCATCTATGTCAAACTTAAGTTTAGATCGAAATACCATCACAATTATTTTAGGAGTTGAAGATGGTAATATGAAAAAAAAAAAAAAAATTGGTAGAGCAAGTTTAGCAAGACAGAGGCAAAGGGATGATGAGGCGATACCTTTTATTGGGTGAATATGTAAAGTTTTTTCCCTTTTGTTAAGTTATTGAATTAGTTGTGATTCACAACAATAAAATACAAAATCATAGAGTTAGCTCATAAAAAATATGCGAGTATGAGAGATGACCAAGAAAGAGAAGGAACATGAAATTATCTACGGGAAGAAGAATGAAGAGATCCAGAAATAGAATAATATAACTCTGAAAAATCAGTATAGCGCCTGCATTTCTATTTTCTTAATCTCAGACACTAATCAGACTAAATTAATGATTTTACCATAAGAAAGGCCTTTAAGTGATAGCAAAGGAAAGTATTTTAACATCTGGAATTTTTAGCATACGCAGTAATAAAAACCAAGTCATGTTAACACGGTAAAATACTATAAATCAGAGTACCAAATAATATTAGATTCAAAGTCACATGAATAGTGGTTTTTAAAACAAGAATAGGTCCAGTGTAAAGAATATATATCTGAAGAATACGTTACCTTTCCTGAGAGTAGACAACCTGGTTGGCGTGAGCTTTACTGGAGGCATCCTTAGTAATTTTATAAGAGAGATACTTCATAGAACCCCAAGGAGGTGGGTTTCTGCAGAGATTTTTAAACAATATTAATTTTCTCAATTAGGGTTAAAGTGAGGAAAGGTATTATCTGAGATTTTAAACAGGCTAGGCATGGAACCAAACAAGAGAAAATAAGTGCAGCACAGGTGTCTGTTTATTGTTTACCAAGGCACTTCGTGTGACATATTCACGATAATAAGAATAAAAAGCCTGAGAAAATATGTTTGTCAACTTTCCAGAATATCTAGAGTTGGGCAATTATAGGCAATAGCAATCAATTGAACATATAAGATAGACTTGGGTAGCGGCACATGTATTGACAAACAAAATGAGAAATAATATCTGCTACCTAAAATAAATTAGCCGTGAAGCACATCATTCGTAAGGATTAATTTATTTCCCTAAAAGCTATTGTTTTCATAACAAAGAAAGGAAACACTAATAAAAAAAAAAGGAAAGAGACAGTAAATCTAAAAAAAAATTATTTTAAGATTAGATGAGAGAAAAAAATGATAATAATCTAGTGGTGAAAGAAAAAAAAATGAACTCTAGATAGAATAAAATAGAGAGAATATACCTTGAAGTGGGAGGTGCTACATTGAAGACTTCACATGC
>JXCR01132963.1:7749-18273 GCA_002079205.1 Phalaenopsis hybrid cultivar
ATAAAACTCTCTTATTTCAAACCCATAAGCAATTTGGCCTCTATTCTTCCAAAAACCCTGAAATGAGAGCAGTCAAATATAAAATTATGTATCTGGACATGGAATAGCGAGGATATAATTATGAGTTAGAATTTGGAATGGAAGGGAGAGATAAAACTTGGCATTGGTAGTCATTTTTCAATAATTTTACAAAATAAAGTTAACTTTACATGTAGCACCCCCAGCAAGTTATTATCAGACTAACAATGATGATGATAATGAACATCATTTCTTTGTGTCTGGATACATGACAAGTGGCGGTAGCTCTCATATTTGTGAAATCTGTGGTACCATAATTATCAATCTAACTGCTTAGAATTATGATAAAACTCTCCATCCATCTTCTTCCCAAATCCCTGCCATGAGAAAAGCTCTTATTTTTGTGAAATCTCTGGTGCAGTGTGAATGTTCGATCAAACATTATTATTTTCTATTTAAATGAGTTGTACCCCTGCATGTTGGCTGATGCACATTTTCTGCTCTAGAACCCATCCTTTGTCTGGTCACATAAAAAGTGCACTGTTTTTTGAGTTATGGTTTTTCAGGCCGCTTTTGTTATAAGATTTTTATTCTGATATTGTATCTTGGATTCAGTTTTGATGACCTCGAACATCTATATTTACAGGTATGACAGGAATCTTAAATGGAGAACTGGTGTGGATTTGATCCCGGTTCCTTGTCGCAGCACCGATAACTTCAATATAAGCATTGCTGCTCTTGAAAGAGCTTATAATCAAGCAAAGAAACGTGGGATTAAGGTCCGTGCTATCCTCATCTCAAATCCTTTAAATCCTGCAGGAAATCTATTAAGAAGGGATGTACTCTACAACTTGCTACAATTCACCACTGACAAAAATATCCATTTGATTTCTGATGAACTGTTTGTTGGATCAGTCCATGGAGACAAAACTTTCATCAGTGTTGCAGAGATTCTAGACACAGTAGATTTTGACAAGTCCAGGGTTCATATACTATATAGGCTTTCTGAAGATCTCTCCCTTCCAGGTTTTCATGTAGGTGTCATTTACTCATTAGATGACAATATCTTGGCTGCTGCTGCAAAGTTTGCAAGATATTCTTCCATCTCCATGCTTGACCAACGTGTGCTTGTATGGATGCTATCAGATGGGCCGTTTATTTCAAAACTCCTTTGGCTAATTAGGACGAGAGTTAAGAATATGCATCATTTGTTTGTCCTAGGCCTGAAAGGTCTGTCTATTAACTGTGCTAATGGTAGTGGGGGATTGAGTTGTTGGGTGGATATGAGCAAATTCCTTGGGTCATACAGTGAGAAAGGGGAGCTTGAAATGTGGGAGAAGCTGCTGGATATAGCTAAGATTAATTTAACACCTGGATCATCCTGCCACTGCATTGAACCTGGATGGTTTCACTTTTGTTTTAAATCATTGTCTGAAACTGATGTTGATGTGGTTATTGAAAGGATTAGGAGAGTTATTGGAGGGCATAAAGGTCATCATTGATTTGATACTTGGTTGTCTCTGCATTCTGCCTGCAAACCCAATATCTGTTACATATCTTTGAATCTGTAAAACAGCTTGCGAGATTGTGAAGGCAGTTTAACTAAAATAATCAACATATTGAGCTTTGGTTGCTGTTAACTTATGAGCATTAGCTAAAGTATCTACTAATGGTTTTTGTGCCATATATGTGAAACTTATTGATGGATATGCACCGCACATGTCAGCAAGCATTTCTGAGTCAGAATAAGTAATTTCTGAAACCATTTGTTCAGAACTTCGATGCAAGATGATGATTAAACCGCTCTCTTTCTTTTGGTACAACGGGGGATTGTGCAAGGCCATTCTTACTGACGGATTAGGCATGCTTTATTTGAATAAATTTATGCTTGGGCTAAGGCAATGGGACGTAAGGGATTCATAAAGGTTTTGCTAGTATTGTAGAAGCAGCAATGTTTTCGATATGTATAGTCTCCAACTGTAATTTTATTTGCGATGATGAAGCAGCTTTCTTCCTGTTGGAGAGTGTTTTTTTCTTATTATTTCTGTAATCTAAGAGTGGTGCTAACTGTGCTGTGAAAACTGTAACTAAAATGAGTTATAGCAGTGGGACGGTAAAGCTGTAGTTTGAACACCGCAGTAGTCTTTTATCAACAATTTTGATCTGTAAACTTTTCCAGTTTTTATTGTTATTACAAAGTTCTTGTATATTTACATATTGACACCTACAATTTGATATTCATGTTTACAACATTTTGGTATTAAAAACCTAAGCATGAAAATATGTATTTGTTTTTGTTAAAAATTAATGATAGTGGTATCTGATGCTGAATTTCAAAATGATAATGTAATGGTTGATTGAGCACAGAGAAAATCACAGCTTTAATCTGAATTGGTTGTAAATTAGGAGCTCGTTATTGTTAGTCTTCTTAAGGACTTCTTTTTTATTTCAATGCTAATAGGTGGATCGATGAGTCGAATACAAACTCTTTTTGTTTCTGATCTACTTTTTCAGACATCTTCGAGTTGCTTGAGATCTTGAACTCTATAAACACTTTCGAATTGTTATAGAGCATGTTGTGATATATACATATACATATATATATACATATATATATATATATATATACATATATATATATATATATATATAAACAAAAGAATGATTGTTGATGAAGTGAAAAATAGAACGAGAAAGTTCACACCAGAAAACAGTAACACAACGGAACACATAGATTTACGTCGTTTGACAAGTTGCCTATGTCTACGGTGTTGCAGAGGATTTTACTATTTGAGGAATTTACACTAGTTGATCGTCTTGACTTACAAGAGGGATCTCTCACTTCGTTGCTCTCTCTTTTTCTCTCTACACCGAGATACACCAAAGAAAATAAACTTACAAGAGAAATAAACTCAATTTCTCTTCTGCCACAAGCCATCGAGAAGAAGCCAATGGAGAAAATTCTTCTTCTTCTTCTTCCTACTGCTGCAAGAAACTACTGCTTGCACTTCTCTTCCTCTGTCCCGAGGAAGCCCAAAGAATAACACAAAAACGGCCATGCTATGAACTGAAGAAGAGCCGCTGTGATACCTTTTATCACGAAGAGGAGGCGGAAACGGCTAGGGAGTGGCGGGAGAGGCGAACGGTAGGCGGGACGTTCACGGCGATTCACGAACGACAGATCGCAAGAACAGTTCGCGCGGAAGGTCACGACTTCCTGTGATCAGGAACAGGGAGCGGTTTGCGGGTTCGGACTCCAGCTAACAAATCTCCCACTTGGAGACTGATACACAAGCTACAACATCTCCTTCCTCAAACTGATATCCTCTATTAGCAGCGTCGCCTTCTTCAAACATAAATCCTCCACCTCAATAACTCAAAGCTCATGTCTTCACACCAGAAGACCAACTAAAGCTGTGCACAACTTCAGTTTCTCAAGAGTAACACCCTCAATCAACATATAAGCAGGGTCAACATAACTTTGCACCTTCAATCTATTTCCTGGGTTACTCTTATCTCTGCTTACAACTCCCACTGTGTGGGTAATATCCTGCCCCTGCTAAAAGCCTTTTTCAACAATTCTAGCATTGTAACTTATACTGCCATCAAGCTCAGTCTTCACCTGGTATACCCACTTTTTGTGTAATGCCTTCTTTCCTAGTAGAAGTTTTGTCAGCTCCACTTGCTCGAACTTTCATCTTGCAAGATTTCTTCATAGCTCTTTGGTTCTCTACTATATGTCTGTGGAACAACAAGAGTGGGTGCCTCGAACCCTTTCTCCTCTTCACTTCCATCACTGCCCTACACTGTGACCTCTGGTAGATCAATTCATACCACATTCAAAGCTTCTCCATCTGCCATATATACTTTTCCAAAGTCACTTGCAACATAATTTCACATTAATTTCTGATGGAATGTTGTACGGAAAGAAGCCTCTGAATCCATTATCCAGTTATCAACAGAACTATGAACTGCCACCAATTGTGCATCATATACTTCTTTAGATACCACATTTGCGCTATCATTCTCCATCTTCTTAGGATTCATGTAGTTCCTCTTTATGTGACCAACCTTGCCACAATTCTAGCAGGTTGTCTGCTGACCAGACTTTGATTTTGATCTCCCTCTATTTGTGTTCCTGTCCTGTGATCTCTCACTGAAATCAACATTCAGTGTCGAACTCGAACCTGAAATTTTGCCAGAATCTTTCCTGCACACCTCCTCAGCCAAAATCAAATCACAAATATCATCACATTTCAGTTTAGATTTACCTACAGAACAACTAACTGCCATGCTCATGGCTTCCCAACAATTTGGCAATGATGCCAACAATATCAGCGCATGTATCTCATCATCAAATTCAATTTCAACATACGACAAATGATTTGTGATATTATTGAAATCATTCAGGTGTTGAGCAACGGAAAAACCTTCCACCATCTTCAAATTGAATAACTTCTTCATCAAATACACCTTGTTATTCGTTGATGGGTTATCATACATACCTGATAAGGCTTCCATGAGATCTGCAGTCATCCTTTCTTTGACGACGTTGTGTGCAATGGACCTCGATAGGGTCAATCGAATAACCCCCAGAACTTGTCGATCCAACAAATTCCATTCAGCCTCATCCATCCTTTCAGGTCTTTTCCCCAATAACGGAAGATGAAGTTTCTTCCCATAGAGGTAGTCCTCTATCAACATCCTCCAATAACCAAAATAAGTCCCATCAAATTTCTCGATCCCTGAAACCTTTACTTCATCTGCAATCATCATTCTTCCTCAGATATGAGCAAAGCTCTGATACCAGTTGTTGTGGTATATATACATAATAGAAGAACGATTGTTGACGAAGCAAAAAATATAATGATAAAATTCACACTAGAAAACAGTAACACAGTGAAACACACAGATTTACGTGGTTCGACATATTGCCTACGTCTACGGAGTTGCAGAGGATTTTACTACATGAGGAATTTACACCAGTTTATTGTCTCTACTTACAAGAGGGATCTCTCACTTTGTTGTTCTCTCTTTTTCTCTTTCTACACTAAGATACACCTAAGAAGATAAAATTACAAGAGAAAAAAACTCAATTTCTCTTCTACCACAAGCCACCAAGAAGAAGCTAAGGGAGAACAATTTTTTTCTTCTTCTTTCTTCTTCCTTTTGCTGCAAGGAACTACTGCTTGCACTTCTCTTCTGTGTCCCGAGGAAGCCCAAAGAAGAACACAAAAAAGGGTCGTGCTATGAACTGAAGGAGAGCCGCTACGATGACTTTTATCACGAAGAGGAGGCATGAACGACTAGAGAGTTGCGGGAGACGTGGACGGTAGGCGGGAAGTTTGCGATGATTCGCGAACGGCAGATCACGAGAGCAGTTCGCGCGGAAGGTCGCGACTTCCCGCGATCGGGAATATGGAGTGGTTCGCGGGTTCGGGCTCCAGCTAACAAAGCATTGAACCATCGTTGAGGGAAGAAATGGAAATGGAAAGAATGAAAATAGTCTATAGCAAAAAAACTTAAGCCTTACAAGAGCAAGTAAATTCAAAAGACAAACCACATCATGGGGTTAAAAACATAAGATTAATTTTGAATTATGCATCATATTTATATTAAGCAATTAAAGTCATCAAATCAACATCAAAATTAATAGACAAATTTAAATCCTCCATTCATTCAAGAAATTTTTTCATCATTACAAATGATTCCTCTAACTTAAAAGAGACAAACATAATAACTTACACAAAAGAAAAGAAAAATTGAAAATATAGGATTGATAAGGCCGCATAAATTCGACCAAGCCGAATGAATCACTTTAATATGAATTCACCAATTGGGTCGAATTAGAAAACTCAACATTTATGTGGAACATGACAAGCTAATCAGTCATGTTAATGACTTTGATCTTCAATTCAGTCATCTCCTTTCTTAGCTTGCTATGAGCTTCTTTCAATTTGGAAAACTCCTGTTTAAGCACGACCAATTGTTGCAAAATTTCAACCTTATTAGATGCATTCTTCTCATAGAAATTTGCATGCCCCCTTTTTGTTTTTCTTCCCACGTAGGGTGTTTTTTTTTTATATTCAACCCCTTTGAGATCTTCCTTCTCAAATTGCCTCTATTTCATAAGAAACGGAGTGAGATGAGGAAAGAAACAAAAAAATGCATAAGTATTAAGAAAATGAAACAAATGGGCTAGATATGAAGATGTCTTGTAGGACAAACCTCAAAACATATGCCAAAGAAGAGAGGTCCAAAATAAATCAATGCGTACTCAAATTAAACGAATTTGTGAGAAGAGCTTTATGATGCAACTTCCACAACGACATATCCTTGTAGTCAATTATATCTTGGGATACCCAATATGACTTGATAAAATGTGTTATATTTGCTTTCTATAGACCTTAATAATCAATAAAACATGGAGATTTTTGTCATTCCAATAGGAGAAATCTTATGTTTTCAAGGCTAAACTAATATGTCAGGCAAATGGTGAATCATTATTACCTGATAGGTAGTCACCTCGCAATAAAAGTATGGAATGACTACAAAAGACCCAACATGGAAAAGGGCATGGCCTAAATGTGGTGTTAACAGGTAGGCAAGTAATTTTTAAGAAAGTAGAGATAGCCCGAGCATAATTATATGGATCATTCGCCCCAAAATATTGAAATGCTAGGTCTACTTGGTCATAAATACAATCGACCTAACTCGACTGGGGACTCTTTGTCAGAAAAAAATGTCTTGCACCATACAAGGATGCCCAGTAGCCTAAAGTCAAATAAAAAATGTTTGGAATTTTATGACTCTAATTGGATTAAAAAGATAGAAATAGGACTTAAACTCCCAAAGGGTACGACGATGATGCCAATAAAGTGGAACTGAATGAATGAATCGACTACAAAGACAAATTATCTCACAAAGGACTTGTAATCTTGTTTGGGTCTTGAAAGTCTCTAACACCCTTATTGCACTAAACAACCACATAAGCGTATAAATGATGCTGGGCCAAGCAACTATAAGAATCAAGTACACTCCTCTATGGAATATGCAATATAAATGCAATTGTCTACCTCATCATAGAGGCCTTATTAGTATTAATTGGGTGATAGCTATACAATGCAAATCATTTTAAAACTAAGCCAGAGAGCCATACATGAAAGTAAAGTGCTTATTTTAAAATTGGTTGATTTTAATCCTAAATTTTATTAAGAATAAATCTCTTAATATTGGAATATTATAGAAAGGATTTCGTCTTGAGATTCTACATGTAATTGAGAGCTCGGACAAATCAAATAAAAAAGGAGTGAATAACAACACAAAAAAAAGAGTAAGTAAACACTTGAAATGAAAATAAATAAATAAATAAATAGGTCAGGTGTTGCTTGATTGGCAGTATCTCTCAGAAAAGAGAAATGATGATCAGAGATTGCATAGTACATGCCTGATTGAAGATCTATACATATAAAGAGAACCTGAAATTAAGGTACTAGGCAAGCTACTCAAGGTTCTTATCGCACAATACTATATGTCAAGCTCCTCAAGGAATCATGCTCATATCTTATTTCCAATATAAAATCAATCCTAGGACACTAAAAAGTGTATCATAAGAGCCTAAAAAAAGACTCAGCCAACAAAAAAAAGTCATTATTTGTACAAGACATGTAACATATAATTAATAATGCTTAGTGGGAGGAGAGTTTAACAACATCTGCAGGAATTGAATTAATTTAATTTATAACTTATGCTCTTCCCTGTTAGACATAGCTTCCTTCAAGAAAAAGTGCCTATAATGTACTAATGTATAGGTCTCACACCCAGTAAACACTTAAAATGACAATCAAAATGCAATGAATAGCATACAAACAAAGAAACAATAGTCGTGTGTACAAAAATCCCAACTACACCATAAAATAATTCTAAAAAAGCACATACAAAAAGTTTTCTAACTGACATCTAAATGTGAGTCCTCTAGTGCAAGGCCAAGGACATTCCCATTTAATCTTGACAAGATCACCAAATACGGCCTCATCTAAAGCATCTGAGAGAGCTTACAACCATCACATTAGTGATGAATGTTAATCCAATCCTATGCTTGGAATGACCCTACAAGATATGATTTTAATAAGATAATAATCACCTGTTTGGTCAAGCCAACATGTGATGAACCAAACAGGTGATGCTCATTTTTCTATCACCAAATTTGGTATCAATTTTCGATCTCACAAGTGTAGGGTGTACACTTAACTAACACGAGATGATTAACTATTCACTCATAGTGTCTTGTAGGCCAAGACAACCATTGGGGACTTCCTAGTGCGTGTTCGGGTCACGAAACCATCTACAATGAATCTCCCCCCATTTGATGGTGTCAATTATGATATGGGATGTGTTTGATTTCCATTCTAATGTTCGAATATCTTACTCTGCCTATTTGGAGCCTCCCATGGTTAAAGGATTCCGTTGAACCTTCTCGTGGGCGTTTTCTGGGAAGATTAGGGTTTGGAACGTCATACTAATACGACATTTTGGGTCACCGTCAGCACACAAATTCTAGAAGTAATATTCATAAAAATTTTTATTTTTAGATTTATGGGACTAATTTAGTCATACACACTTTCACATAGCTTACGGGGTCGAAAAAACCTTCGCCAGACATTTTCCATTGAAACCGTGATTTTCCAGTCTTGACTGGTGCCAAGGTGCCAGCCTTAGGAGCATAGTCGCCCAAAATAGTTGCACGTCAGTCCCCCAGAAAGTGCCCGAAGCTACCTGAAAGATGTAGTATTCAAACTAAATAATTAAAAAGTAGGAGCCAGAGACCCAACACCAACACACAATTCCAAAATTTTTAACATGATTTCTCTCATGGTTTTCATGATTTTGACACCAAACCAAGTCCCCTTGCATGGGGGAGGCAAAAGGGGGTGATTAAACCTTTTTTGAAGGTTCTAGAATGAGGTGGCATGCCTCTTCAACAAAAAAAAGGAGGAAATTATGGGTTGGTTGGCTTATCTCCCTTGGTTTCTCCTAAACACATCCATCTTCAGCATTTTCTTCTTAGAGATGAACTCTCTTGCCCCTTGGAGCATGGATTTTAATATTCTTCTTCCTTGGAGCTAGGATTTTTCTTAGGGGCTTTGAAGGAAAGGTCTTGGGAGAAAGGCGAGGAAAAGGATTTTATCCCTGCAAATTCTAGTTCTTCTCCTTCTTCTTCATCTTCCACCAAAAAGAGCTCTATTTCCTCCTCTCCTTCTTACTCTTCCACAATTTTTTTTGAGTGTGTGGGAGGTTTTCTTGAGGAGTTGTGCTAACAAGAAAGTGGAGTGACATCTCTTCTACGGCGATGGAGAGCTTTTTTACATTTTGGGAAAGGAGCGAAACAAACTTTGTCAGAACTTTGCCAAAGCTTAAAACTCCTATAGAATTTCATCGAACTCTCCTTCCATAGGAGAGCTTCTTCTTTGTTTGGGAAAGAAGCGGAGCAAACTTTGCCGGAGAATACGTCCTCAACCATCGTGTAGGTGAAAACACTTGAACTTTCGCGTTTACCATTCTTAGAGCCCATTGGTGAGGGATTTTATTTTTGAAGGATTTTCATAGATCTCATAACATTCATTTCTAAATGATTGAATACGACATTTGAAGAGTAATATACTATCTAGAGATATATAAATATTACCTCAGAATGGATCCAATCCGTTGGATGAGGGAAATCATTGGGGTCTACATAATCAGGATTCTTCTTTTACCTTACAGGTGTAAGATAAGATTTATATTAATTACGGGGTCTCATTTCTACAAGGGAAAGCCCTCATAATTAATTTCAACTTTAGAGCCACGAGTCCTAAAGAAAATCTCTTAATTAAAATAATAAGATAAATCACTAGAAATTGAATCTTCATGATCAGAAGGTTAATAATTTGAAAAATTAAGTTTCAAGAGACGAGACTTAAGATCCAATGACGACATGTTTTGGGAAAGGCCTGAGACATAGGATTTAATTTTTTAAGAGTATTAGTAGAAGAAACTAATGATGAATTTGAATTGATCAGATGAGACCAAAAGATCAATGATGGATATAGGATTTGATTGATGGGAGACAATTGAAACCTTAGATTAAGGATAGAGTTGGGTAGGAAAAGATTTCTCCCTAGACTCTATAAGCATTTCTATAAGTGGACTAACCTAAATTTTGGGAATGATGTTTCCGGTCAAGATGACCGTGGATTTCCATTGTCCCGAGAATGTTAGTATTCATCAACTATGACCAGCCACATAACCAAAAATCCCCCTTAAATGCCGGAGCATGGAATGCTCGTAGTTTTAATATAGTCTGGAACACTTTCTTTAGTAACATGAGCTGTTTCATTCTAAGGTATTCTCTCTAGTCTCAGGGGGTACGTTTTTCTTTTTCATGTCCCAATCCTTAGTGATAACTAGGTACCTAAACTAACCTAGGTTTTTATAGTCAGACTAACTTAGGGTAAGTGTGTGGCTCTT
>JXCR01132963.1:19192-31777 GCA_002079205.1 Phalaenopsis hybrid cultivar
CTAGGCAGGGAAGATACCAGCTCTCACTCTAGAGTTCCCTTGATTCCCTCCACATGGGGGCTAACATCTCGTATCAGAACCTAAAACAATAAACCAAGTTGGGGGCTTTAGCCTGTCACTCTAAAGTCCTCTAACTATACACCCTTCAAAGATTATTTTCCTATTTATTTGCACTTAATCATAAGAACTACATTCTCATTCATGCAACCTCATGTGATTCTTTCCAATTGTTGACTGAGATAATACCAGCCCGGTTCTTACATGTTCTCATAACAAATTTTAACATTTAGATAGGCCAAATCAAGAAGTAAATGAAGTACATGGAATTAAATCATCACAATTTTTTCCAACATTAAAGACTAACACTCTCCATAACTTCTATCTAGCACTTTAATTACTTATCATTTTAAGGAGAAAGATAAAGAAAAATACTCAAAATCCATGGAGAAAATAAAACCACACTTTAGTTTAAAAGTAGAAATTATTGTCAAACCAATAAGAAGTCTTGATTAAAACCAAAAGTAATTTAAAAACAAAGATAAAAACTTATCTCAAATTCTCCACCAAACTATTGATGTTATTTCGAATCTCTTCTCTTTTACAACACTCTTAACTCTCACAATAAAACTTAAAACAAAAAGGATAAAGCAAATTTGTGTGCCTAAAAATCTCTCCAAAAGATCTTCTCAAGACTCCCCCTTTTCAAGCACACTTCTAAAAGTCTCAACTTTCTTCTTTTATAAATTTCCAAGAGGTGCCTTGGTAACTCTTCAAAATGTGTCCAAATTTGATCTATTCTCTAAGGGAAGCCTCCTTTCACAAGTCTTTTAATCATATTTTCATTTCTAGTGGTCATAACTACCCTCTTTAGCCAATAGGTACCTCAAATGTCCCTTCAAAATTTGGTAAAATGAATTAACCCGTCAAATAACTACCTTTAGTGCTTAAGCGCGGGGCCTCTGGTGCTTAGGCGCGACGTTCTCTGTTTCACCGGTGCTTAAGCACCAGATCTCGCGCTTAGGCGCCAAAACTCCTTTACACCATTTTTTCATTTTTGCTCCAAATTTGATCCTTTTTCACTCCTTTTAGCATTTTTCACTTTTTACTTATACTTGAAAGAAAAACACACAAATACCTTCCATTAAAGAGCAATATCTCAAAAATAGGTATAAAAATGTGTCTGAAAACACTATATATTTTAAGTGTATCAAAATCTCCCAAACTTAAAATTTTATTTGTCCTCAAGTGACACTTCAATTTTTAAAAACTAAATAAGTATTGATTATGTATATGAGTTTCTTTAGGAGTTACTAAAATTTAGATTTAGAAATATAGTAGTCCAATTTAGAAAAAAATATTTAGTAAATGAGACCAACTTAAAGTTTAGAAATTTTTAATGTTAAGAAATATGATATTCAGTAAATGAGACCAACTTAAAGTTTAGAAATTCTTAATGTTAAGAAAGATGAAAATACTAGTTCTTATCTAATTCAGAAATATTATAGATTTTCCAAATATAAAATTTAGTCCTTGTATCATCTCCACTTAAAAAAAGTTTATTAAGAATAACTTTACTTACTATATTATATTCTTAAGCTTAAGAGTTTCTCAAGTCTTATAATTTAAAAAGATCAAATGTGGAACTAATTTTTGATTAGGCATTAATCCTCAAGCTTCTCCTCCCTTATTTTTTTCTTTTTCTTTTTCTTTTTCTTTTTTTTTCAGGCAAGGATTACTATATCTGGATAGACCTTTAATGCTCTTGAATTTCACTTTTCCTTTCCTAAAACAAAGTCCTGATATAAATCTTTTACTTATAAATATAATAATAATTTTAAAAATTATTTTTAATAAAAGAAATTTAAGTTTNTAGTTCTTATCTAATTCAGAAATATTATAGATTTTCCAAATATTGAATTTAGTCTTTTTATCATCTCCACTTAAAAAAAGTTTATTAAGAATAACTTTACTTACTTTGTTATATCCTTAAGCTTAAGAGTTTCTCAAGTCTTATAATTTTAAAAGATCAAATGTGGAACTAATTTTTGATTAGGCATTAATCCTCAAGCTTCACCTCCCTTATTTTTTTCTTTTTCTTTTTCTTTTTCTTTTTTTTCCAGGCAAGGATTACTATATCTGGATAGACCTTTAATGCTTTTGAATTTCACTTTTCCTTTCCTAAAGCAAAATCCTGATATAAATCTTTTACTTATAAATATAATAATAATTTTGAAAATTATTTTTAATAAAAGAAATTTAAGTTTTAAAAATAAAAGTCTAAATTTCTAAAGTTTTAAAAAATACAATTTTTCTTACTAAAGATAGTTACACTATATTTAACATTTCAACATTTTAAATAACTTTTGGTTGAGGTCTAGTCTCATTCTTAGAAGCCTAGAATCTAGCTATAGGACATTTTTATTGACTATTCCTAGAAGGTTAGTAAAGAAACCTTCACCATTAGAAATTCCAACTGCCTCTTTGCTCTCTTGTAGTTACACATGTTGGTTCTAACCTCTAGCACTTAGTAGGTGGAACCAATATGGGGGAGCTCAAGGGGAGTCCTCATAGGACTGTTTGGCCTTAGGGTTAGCTCTGGGTGGTGTGATCTTGGTCAGCCTTGCACACACACACTTTTATTTTTGGCCTAAACATTTAGCCATGCATACTTAGCCTGCTCCCCTAATCTTTTGGAAACTCATGGGAAGGTCTTCCAAACCCTTAGCCCTAGGCTAGGGTTTGGCTAAGCAACCATATGGAGAATCCAAAATGGGATGTCTTTAGTCTCATGACACCATAAGGGTAATTCTATGATTAACATGCTCATTGAATCCTAATTATCCAATTTTGGCCTTTTGCCCCCAAACTTTCTCAAAATTATCAAATTACCCTTGAAACCTTAAATTTTCAAAAATTACCCAAATTACCTAATTTTGTCCAAAAATCATCCCAAACCCTTTAAACCACTCAATATGCCCAAAATACCCCAAAATTTTTAAATTTCTCAAAATACCCCTAAATTTGCCAAAATTACCAAAATGCCCCTTATGGCCCAAAAATTCTCAAAACCTCCAAAATCATTCCAAATGCTTACAATACCAATCTTGACCACTTATAAATTCTAATTTGAGCAATTTTGACCAAAATCCCAATTTTTTTCCTTTAAGGCCCAATTACCCCAAATCACCCCCAATTTCCACAAAATTAATTTCAAAGTTCCCCAATTTCAAACCTGAACTCAATTTTTTCATATCTAAACCAATTTTTGAATCAAATTCATACCCAATTCAATCAAATTTCAAACTAANTAAATAACTTTTGGTTGAGGTCTAGTCTCTTTCTTAGAAGCCTAGAATCTAGCTATAGGCATTTTTATTGACTATTCCTAGAAGGTTTGTAAAGGAACCTTCACCATTAGAAATTCCAACTGCCTCTTTGCTCTCTTGTAGTTACACATGTTGGTTCTAACCTCAAGTACTTAGTAGGTGGAACCAATATGGGGGAGCTCAAGGGGAGTCCTCATAGGATTGTTTGGCCTTAGGGTTAGCTCTGGGTGGTGTGATCTTGGTCAACCTTGCACACACACACTTTTATTTTTGGTCTAAACCTTTAGCCATGCATACTTAGCGTGCTCCCTTAATCTTTTGGAAACTCATGTGGATGGTCCTCCAAACCCTTAGCCCTAGGCTAGGGTTTAGCTAAGCAACCATATGGAGAATCCAACATGTGTCTTTAGTCCTATGCACCATAAGGGTAATTCTATGATTAACATGCTCATTGAATCCTAATTATCCAATTTTGGCCTTTTGCCCCCAAACTTTCTCAAAATTACCAAATTACCCTTGAAACCCTAAATTTTCAAAAATTACCCAAATTACCCAATTTTGTCCAAAAAAAATCCCAAACCCTTTAAACCACTCAATATGCCAAAAATAACCCAAAATTTTTAAATTTCCCAAAATACCCCCAAATTGCCAAAATTACCAAAATGCCCCTTATGTCCCAAAAATTCTCAAAACCTCCAAAATCATTCCAAACGCTTACAATACCAATCTTGACCACTTATAAATTTTAATTTGACCAAATTTGACCAAAATCCAAATTTTTTTCCTTTAAGGCCCAATTACCCCAAATCACCCCCAATTTCCACCAAATTGATTTCAAATTTCCCCAATTTCAAACCTAAACTCAATTTTTTCATATCTAAACCAATTTTTGAATCAAATTCATACCCAATTCAATCAAATTTCAAACTAAATTCTAAGCCCAATTTTAACCCTCAATTTGACCTTAAGCTAAATTTCCATCAAATTAAACCCCCTAACCTATCCAATTTTTTTCAATTTTTTATTCTAAACTCTTCATAACATCCCTCTAGAACAAATTGAACCTTCAATTGGCCTTGAACTAGCCTCTAGCATAGCCCAAATCCAACTCAAATCAAAATCCCCAATTTTCCTTCAATGTCCAAATTCCTCCAAATTGAACTTCATAACTCCTTAATCTTCAACCCAATTGATTCCCAAATGCCTTGTGACAATGTCCTACACCAAATTGGCCATTCAATTGGGATATACCCAAGCTTTAGCCAAACCTAAACCCAAGTCCAAGCCAAATGCCCAATTTTGAACCCAAACCTTAAACCCACTTGGAGCCACATGTTTTAACCCATCTTAGACCACTTCAACTGCCAATTGGAGCCTAAGAACCACCCTAAATGCTCTTATCCCACCCTAGAGGTGCCATGAACCATGATTTGTGGGATTCCTTCCCATTTTTGGTTAAGTGATCTAAGCCTGAGCTAAAGTGATTAAACCCCCATCCTAATCACCATTAAACCTCCTTCTTGGTTCCTTGAGCAAGCTAGCCACCTCCCCTGGCCCAGTTGTCCGACTTAGTGGTCGGAAAACCCAAAACCGAGAGAGTGCCCCCATTACACCCATCCAATGTGGCTTGGTCAATTAAGCCCTAGCTCCCCTTCTATTCAAACTTCCCCCTCCACAACCATGTAGATATTGCTGCCATTTTCTTAGGGAGAGGCCTCTAAATTTCTCACAGAGCTTCCCCGAGTCTTCCTAATATCAATCCAACCATTTTCTCCCATTGAAACCCACTGCAAGAGCAAAATTTTGAGTTCAAAATCCAGGGCTTTTTTTGCCACTCCATTTAACTCCACCTCAAATTAAACCACCCAAAAGCTTCCTAAAACCAAAAAAGGAAGTTCCTCATCAAAAACCCCCTCTACTGAGCACTCTAATCCACTTCTAGACTAAGACTACAACACCTCTTGATAGAACTCTTGCCTAGGCTCAAACTTAACTCAAATTGGTGCTTGAAGGAGTTTCGTGGAGTCACAACAAAATTCTACAACCAACCCAATCGAGGCCTCACCTCTTCGGCTAAGGTATAGATCACAAACCTTAAAATCATGCTCGGGTTCATTAATTGTTAAGATAATGTTAATTTTAAATGTATCTAGCTGTATGAATGTATTCGTCTCGGCTAGATGAAGCTGTAGGAACAAACCATGAGTGATTTGGTTGAGTATCGAGCGAGATCAAAGCAATTTAGTGTGGACAATTCTCGGTTTAGAACATATGGGGACGATGAGCAAATGTCGTCCTTTCACGTGTTTATTGATCCAACAATGGAGGAAGAGTTGGGCGAGGAGATGGTTCGTAAAGCGCAACCCATGTGGCAGCTGATGCGGAAGGTGGCGTCGAATAAGAGCGCACCACGTGGTCTTTCGGAGCTGTCGAGGATTCAGTCATTGCCGCTTGGATAAGTAGAAAATTAAGGGTATTTTCTATTTAATTAAATACTGAAACTTTTAAATTCATAACTTTTGTGTAGAAACATCATAAAAATAAAATAAAAATACCCTCTTACTCAGTGAACAGAGGAGAATAACTTGGAATAGATGTAAAAATTATTTGACATGTCTTTGATTTATAATTAATTAAATACCATCTTGACTATTTTAATTTTAATTAAGTAAAAATAAATCACCATCTCTTGAAACTTGAGAGATTGATTCTTCATGATAGAGAGGATGTCTCCTGATTTTTCAACGTCAGAGGATGCCTCTATCTCTGAAACCATAATTTTCAACTCTATTGGCCCATTTTTACTAAATTAATTATATTAATTAAAATATTAATCACAAAAATATGAGGTTTGTTTTGGTAGGTTTCTTGTGGTTAGAGGACTCCAGGAAAAATATAAAATGTATTTAAATGAATGTGCATAACTTTCTAGCTAATTAAGCGCCTAAAACATATAAAAAATTAAATAAATATAATATTATTGAAAATTTAACTAAATTGATTCCACATTATAAATAATAACTACTTTGGCTCATGATACACCAAAATAATATACTATTTTAAGTACATATTTTATGTTTATTTTTGGTGATATTGCACTTTAAAGAAGAGTATTTTTATGTTTTTGTTGCAGGTATATATTTTTTAGGTATTTGGAGCAAAAATGACAAAAAAGACAAAATTTGGAGTCAAAACAGCGAATTTTGGGATTCTGGTGCATGATGCGCCAGATCGACGCATGATGCACTGTTTGACAGAGAATTGGGGCATGATGTGCCAAATTGGTGCATGATGCATCAGATATGAATTTTTGTAAATTAAGACGGTTCGAGATGAATTTTGTGCAGATTTTCAAAGGGACACTTGTTCTACACACCTATTGGAGTAATTTAATGCATCTAGACACTTTGGAAGGTTCTTCTATGAAGGGATATGTCACTTAGATCAAATGACACATCGTTTAAATTCAAAAGAGTTGACTTTTAGAGGGAATTTTGAATTCTTTTTCAAAGGTGGTGGCCCAAAATAAAAGAAGAAGACTTCAAAGAGGAAAAGGAGGAGAGAGGTGAAAGAAAAAGGAGAGAGAGAAAAAGTTGGCGTAAAAGGCAAGATGAGATTTTTTTCTAGGGTTGTAAGAGGAGAGGGAATGTGAGAAATTTCTTCTTCATTACACTTCTAAGAGAGAATTGAGTGGGGTTGTAAAGAGAGAAAGGCTTGGAGAGAGCTTCTAGGAATTTGCTTGGGAAGGATTGTGAGATAAGTTGTATTTTTATTTCTTTTGTTTTGTAAACTTATTTTTATATATGAAATCCGTGTTTTGTCGTATCCTTCTCATGAATTCTGAGTAGTCTTCTTTATTCTTCTCCCTACTTTGAGATAAGGTTTTGTGAAGAATTGATTTTGTTTTCTATGGTTCTAAATGTTAATAATTTGTGATGATTTGAACTCCGATCTTTATTTACTTTTTGATCTGGCCAAATTAAAATGTTAAAACTTGTTGAGAGACATATGTTCTGAAAAGAGATATGATTTCTACAACGTAGGGAGAATCACATTTGATTTCATGTGAGAGTATGTCATCCATGGGATTGGGTGCAAATAAATAGAGAAATATACTTTGTTGGATGCATAATTGGAGATTTGAAGGTGACATGTTAAAATCCTTAATTTGGTCCAGTTGATTGGAAACTGATGTGAGATTGTTAGCCCTCAGATGAGGGAGTAGTGGGAGCACTGGAGTGGCAGCCGGTATCCTCATAGCCTAAGCACGGAATTAGGGACCAAACTCTGGATTAGCCAGTGTTCTTTATAACACTCGGAAGAGGGTAAAGAATAAGATTGCTCATATTTGGCACAAAAAATAGTTTTTTATATATATTTTTAAATGATTTTAATTTCCTCACAGTCCATATACTCATTGTAAAGGGGAAGATGCTTTCCTAAATTTGAACTTTCCGTCAAAGCAAAAACTTTCTAGAATTTTCATAATTTTACTTTTAAACTTGCATATACATTTTAAGTAGAATTCACCTTAGTAGTTAATATTCGAACTTTGCACTTAACTTTACTTTTCTATTTATTTTTAGAGTTTAAAATTAAAATATTAATAACTTACATATAAGTATTTCTAGCTTCCATATGAGATTGATATCTAGGACTCTATTAGAGCCCTTTAATATATGAGCAATACGTATACTTGCATTGATTTTAATGGGGATTTGGTAGTTTAAAAAGAATTTTAAAAGATAAACTATTTTTAGAAAATGTATTTTTGTTGGGATAATATTACATATTTATTATATATCTGCCATGTATAATTTTGTAATATTAAAAAATATTTACAAAATTTACACACTAAATCTACCCGACCATCAAGCTTTTAGCGTCGTTGCCGGGGAAGTAATGGAAAGTATTAGTAAGTATTCTATTTTAAAAATATATAAAAAAAGAGTGATTGTAGTTTAGTTTTGAACATTTTCTTATTTAAGTGTGTTTGTTTTTTTTTAATTACTTACTTTATTTTTTTTATGCGTAGTGTAAGATCTAAAAATTTAGTACCTTACAAAGTTGAGTTAGAGAGAACTGTTAGAAAAATTCAAAACAACAAAAGAGAAAGATCATTTTAGAAAAATGGCTTGCAATTTAAAAAATGTTAAAAATGAAAACGAACATCATCAAAGACCTTTAAGAGATTATGCTAATCCTAATACAGCAGATGAAATTCATTTGAGTATACAAAACCCTGCCATAGCTGCCAATTCATTTGAGCTTAAACTTGCTATTATCCAAATGGTATAAAATAATCAGTTTGGGGGAACACCAATTGAAGATCCTAATTTACACCTTACTAGTTTTTTAGAATTGTGTGCTACATTTAAATATGATGGAGTGTCAAATGATGCTGTCAGGCTTAGACTTTTTCCTTTTTCACTAAGGGATAAAACTAAAATGTGGTTAAACTTATTAGCACGTGGATCTATTAGAACATGGGGAGATTTATCACAAAAATTTTTATCTAAATATTTCCTGCCTTCAAAAACTACTAAGCTTAGAAATGATATTACATCTTTTTGTCAGTTTGAAGGGGAATCAATTTATGAAGCCTGAGAAATATTTAAAGATTCAATACAATTTGATGAAGCATATTCATTAATTGAAGAGATGACTACAAAATAATTTTCAATGGCCCTCTGAAAAGGCAAATCCAAATAGAGTGGCTAGTATTTATGATTCTAATGCAATATCTATGTTAGTTGCCGAAAAAACTGCTATATCAAAGAAGATAGATCAATATGGAATGAATTATTCTCAGATAGCACATGTGCTTGAGGAAAACTCATTGGGACAAATGATAGAATCTCAATCTTCTTATGAGACTTTAAATGCAATAAACAATCGTTCTAATAACCCTTATGTCAATTATTATAATCTTGGTTGGAAGAATCATCCAGACTTTAGTTGGAGTAACAATAACCCTAATGCTGCAAATCCACAATAGGGAAACAATGCTGCAAAACCATTGGGAAACTCCAACAATCAATGGAATCAAGCTTATAAAACTTTTTACCCCCGAGAATTTAATAATTTGCAGAGTAAGGAGAAAAAATTATCACTGGAAGAATTGATATTACAAATAAGTAGTCAATTACAAAGTCAAGAAGCTGCAACCAGAAACATGGAAAATCAATTGGGATGTATTGCTACCGCACTTAGCAATAGACCTCCAGGAACATTGCCTAGTAATGTTGAAGTAACTCCTAAATATCAAAATAAAGAGCAAATTAAAGCTATTCAATTGAAAAGTGGAAAAGAATTAGAAAATAGAGTTCAACAAGAAGTTGAAGTTGAAAAAGATGATGTGAAAAATGAAAAATCTGGTGAAGATTTTCATTTTGAAGCAAAAAGTCATATTAAACGGATGAAAATCATTGTAAAAAGACCACCACCTCTATTTCCTCAAAGATTGAAGCAAAAACACAGAGATAATCAATTTTTGAAATTTTTGGAAATTTTGAAGAAATTAATGATAAACATTCCATTTGTTGAAGCTTTGGAACAAATGCCAATCTATGTGAAGTTCATGAAGGATAAACTTAATAAGAAAGAAAGTTTGTAGATAATGAGACTGTTACACTCAGTGAAGAGTTTAGTGCCATAATTCAGAAAAAGCTTCCTGAAAAACTTAAAGATCTTGGAAGTTTTACAATTCCTTGTGCTACTGGTGAACCATTTTATTAAAAGCTTTATGTGATTTAGGAGCCAGTATTAATCTTATTCTGTTATCAATTTTCAGAAGGTTGGGCTTAGGAGATATTTCACCTACAACTGTAACTCTTTTCTTAGCTGATCGTTCGATTACCTATCCTAAAGGAGCTATCTAAGAATTTTTGGTAAAATTCGATAAATTTATCTTTCCTATGGACTTTGTTGTATTATATATGGAGGAAGATAACAAAATTCCTATCATTTCAGGAAGACCATTCCAAGCCACTGTAAGAGCTTTGATAAATGTGCAGAAAGGAAAACTAACTCTGACAGTTAGTGATCATTTTGTTACATTTAATATTGCAAAATCACTGAGGCACCCTGCAAAAGAGAAAGAGATTGAATGCTTCATAATGGATATTAACTAATATTTAAGCCATGAATTATTTAAGAATGCTTTTGAAAGAGAATTTGAAAAGGAATATAAAGAATATCAAGATGAGGATAAAATTCATGATGAATCTATGGAAGTGAGTAAAGAGGATTTGGATTATGTTTAGGAAAAATTTGAAATGTTAGATCCTATAGAAGGTAACAAGAATTTAATTCCATTTATTGAGAAACCTCCTGAACTCGAACTGAAAACACTACCTACACATTTGAAGTATGCATACTTAAAAGATTTATCTACATTACCTGTTATAGTATCCTTAGAATTAACTGATACGCAAGAACAAATGTTGTTGGAAACTTTGAAAAAATATAAGAAAGTCTTTGCATGAATATTAGTTGATATTAAAGGAATAAGCCCTTCAATTTAAATGCATAGAATCTTATTAGAAGATCAACATAAACCAAGAGCTGATCCTCAAAGGAGATTAAATCCTATGATGAAAGAATCTTTGAAGAAAGATATTTTAAAATGGTTAGATGCTGGAATAATATATCCTATTTCAAACAGTGTTTGGGTAAGTCCAATTCACTGTGTTCCAAAGAAATGAGGTGTGACTGTAGTGGCAAATGAGCATAACAAATTAATATCAACAAGATAAGTCACGGGATGGAGAATCTATATAAATTATAGGAAATTAAATTCTACCACCAGGAATGATCATTTTCCTTTACCTTTTTTGGACTAGATATTAGATAGATTGGCTGGACATAAATATTTTTGTTTTCTAGAAGGATATACCGGTTATCACCAAATACCTATAACATTAGAGGATCAAGAGAAAACAACATTTACTAGTCCTTATGGAACTTTTGCTTTTTGGGGAATGCCCTTTGAATTATGTAATGCACCTGCAACATTTCAAAGATGTATGATGTCAATTTTCAGTGATTTGATTGAAAATGAGATTGAAGTCTTTATGGACGATTTTTCTGTATTTGGAACTTTATTTGAAATATGTCTAATTCATTTAAAGAAAGTTCTGGAACATTTTGAAAAGACTAATCTCATATTGAATTGGGAAAAATGTCCATTTATGGTTGTAGGAGGAATTGTGCTTAGGCATAAAATTTCATAAAATAGAATGGAAGTAGATCCTGAAAAAATACATATTATATCAAACCTACCTCCACCTACAATAATAAGAGGAGTTAGGAGCTTTCTAGGACATGCTGGATTTTACATGAGATATATTAAAGACTTTTAAAAAATTACTATACCTTTATGTCAACTTCTGAAAAAAATATACAAAATTTGACTTTAATCAAGATTGCCTTAAAGCCTTTGAAACTTTAAAGGAAAAATTAATCACTGCTCTTATAATTGTTTCACTTGATTGGGAGAAACTTTTTGAATTAATGTGTGATGCTAGTGATTATGCAGTTGGAGCTATTTTAGGACAGAGATATGATAAGATTTTTAAAGTTATATATTATACTAGTAAGACTCTTAATAATACTCAAAGTAATTACATCACCACTGAAAGAGAATTATTTGTCATTGTGTATGCTTTTGATAAGTTTAGGCCAAATCTGATTAGAGATAAATGTGTTGTGCATACTGACCATTTGACTATTAAATATTTGATGCAAAAGAAGGATGCTAAACGAAGATTAATTAGATGGGTACTTCTTATGCAAGAGTTTGATTTTGTAATAGTTGATAGGAATGAGACTGACAATGAAATTGCTGATCATCTTTCTAGGCTAGAACAAGAAGAAATGCTTGATTTGGAAAGAGAAATTAATGAAACTTTTCCTGATGAACAATTTTATGTTGTAAAAGTATAGGAAATACCGTGGTATGCTGATATAGTAAATTATATTGTTAGTGGTATTTTACCTTATAGGCTGACAAAACAACATGAAAAGAAATTCATTTATGATGCAAAATCATATTTTTGGGATAATCTTATTTGTATAAACAATACAAAGATTTAGTAATGAGACGATGTGTGCCTTACAAAGAAATTCAGAAAATTATCCAAAAATGACATGATTTTGAATTTGGATGTCATTTTGGGAATGATAGAACTGTTTATAAAATTTTACAATCTGGATTTTATTGGTCTAATCTATTTAGAGATATTAATATATATATATA
>JXCR01132963.1:31806-61801 GCA_002079205.1 Phalaenopsis hybrid cultivar
ATATATATATATATATATCAAAACATGTTATCAGTGTCAGAGAGTAGGTAATATTTCAAAAAGAAATGAAATACCTCTAAATTTTAATTTGGAAATTGAAATTTTTGATGCATGAGGATTATATTTTATGGGACCATTTATACCTTCATTCAGAAATATTAATATATTGATTGCAGTGGATTATGTTTCTAAATGGATTGAAGCAACTGCTTTACCAAAATGTGATGCTCGAAGTGTTTCAAAATTTTTAATTAAAATATTTTTACAAGATATGGAATGTTGAGAGTAATCATTACTGATGGAGGATCTCATTTTAGGAATGCAACACTTGCAAGATTAGTGGAAAAATATAATAGAATGCATAAAATTGCAACTGCTTATCATCCCCAGACTAGTGGTTTAGCAGAAGTGTCTAATCGTGAAATTAAGAGAATTTTAAAAAAGAGTGTTAATCCTAATAAAATAGATTGACCTACTAGATTAGATACTACATTATGGACATATAGGATAACCTATAAGACACCTATAGGAATGCCCTCATTTAGATTAATTTTTGGGAAGACTTGTCACTGCAAGTTGAATTGGAGCATAAAGCTTATTGGGTGATAAAGAAATTCAATTTTAATTTGAAAGAAGCTGGTGAGAAAAGATTATTGCAATTGAATGAGCTTAAGGAAATTAGGAATGAATCTTACGATAATGCAAGGATTTATAAGGAAAAGATGAAAGAATGGCATGATCGGAAGATAATAAAAAAAAATTGAACATGGACAAGAAGTTTTATTATATAATACAAGATTGAAATTATTTCCTGAAAAATTGAAGTTTACATGGAAAATCAAAGTTATAAAAGTCTATCCTTATGGGGTAGTTAATATTGAAGAGCCCAAGACTGGAAGAATATTTAAAGTGAATGAGCATAGATTGAAATCATATTTTGATGGTCAAAGACCAGCTTTTAAAGAAATTGTAATGTTGGTCACCCAGAATGAGATTGGGAATGTCAGGCTGACAACATTAAACCAAACGCTTTGTGGGAGGCAACCCATATGTATCGTTGTTTAGTTTGCTTTTAAGTTTATTTTGTTTGAAATATTTTACGTATATTTATGTTTAAGTCTTTATGTAGTCCGTGTATTTGATAAAATATTTAGAAACATCTTTATTTGCCAAATTTTATGAAAAAATGAGAATTTATTGGATCAAAATCGAAACAGCAAAGTTTTTAGAATTGGCGCATGAACCGAAAATGACTAAAAACAGTTCAAATAACGGTTTTTTGCTGTTTTTGGAGTGGTCTTGACAGCGACTTTATATATGCTTAAAAATACAAGAATTTGATACTGCTGCTAGAATATTTAAATCCCCGGCAACGACGCCAAAAACTTGATAACGGTTATAGATTTGATAATGATGTGTATAAAATATTCAATAATTGCAAAGTCACACTTATCACCGCAAGTATACGTATCGCTCAAGTAATACATGGATCTAATGGAGTCCTGGATATCGATCCCTCAGGAAGTAATATTAGAGGCTACGAACTAGGATTTAAAAAAAATCAATACTTAATCACAACAATATAGTTCAAATTGCATATTTTTCACTAATAGGCAATTGAAATAAAAATATAATTTTAATAAACTCTTAATTAACTAATTGTACTAATAAAGTTTCTAATGTGAAGTTCAATATATAAGAAAACATCCTTCTCCTTGTCAAGAAATTTAAGTGAATGGATAAATTGAATCAGTTCAAATTGTATTGTGCCAAATAGGAACATACCTATTCTTAACACTTTGGACCAGGCATAAAGAACATTGACCAATCCTATGTTTGGTTACTGAATCTGCGGCTAGGCTGGGGGATACCGACTCTCACTTCGGAGCTCTCACGTTCCCCTCGCCTGAGGGCTAACATCTACACTTCAACACCCAAACGATATGACCGAATTGAGGATTTTAGTCCGTCACTCTAAAATCTCCAATTCTACACCCGATAACTTTTATTTCCCTATTTATTTGCACCCAACTTTCAAGGACTTTGGCCTCCCTAAATCTTGGATGTAATCTTCACTTTAGTTGTAAAACTCAACATATTTTAACAAATTAATTGGCCAGATTTGAAAGTAAATTAAGATCGAAGTGAAAAGATCATCACAATTTCTCAAACATTTTCATGGCTTCATGTAAATTAAGATCGAAGTGAAAAGATCATCATAATTTTTTTAAAATTTTCATGGCTCCAATAAATTAAGATTGAAGTGAAAAGATCATCACAATTTCTTTAACATTTTCATGGCTTCACCAATTCAAATTACCAAAAACATTTTCATGGTTTTGCCAATTATTCACTTTAGTTGTAAAACTCAACATATTTTAACAAATCAATTGGGCCAGATTGAAAGTAATTAATATTGACGTGAAAAGATCATCACAACTTCTTTAACATTCTCATGGCACAACCAATTCAAATCACCATTTCAAAAAATCTCAAGACAAGAAAAAAGACAGAGAAAACTACTTAGAACTCATGAAGACGATACGACAAAACTTGGAATTTATATATAAAAAGCAAAGTCATACAAACTTCAATAAGTAAATACCACTTATCTCTGATTCCTCCTCAAGCAAACTCCTCAAAGTTCCTCTGAATCACTTCCTTTCTTTACAACACAGAATTCTCCTTCGAAAAGGCAAGGAGGAAGAAATCTCTCACTTTCCTTCCACTCTTACAATCTCTCAAAGAATTCCTCACATTACTAACCACTCTCTACACTCTAATGGGCACCATAAACAACAAAGACTCAACGGACACTCGTGGACACTCGTGGACACCTCTCTCTCTCTATTTTTTGGCCTCCAAATGTTTCTTTTAAAGTTGTAGAAGAGTTTTCAAGAGTTGCCCAAGCTTCCCTTTAAAAATCGTCCACATTCAATGCATCTATTGAGAGAACCGACGTGCTCGCCGTCGGCGACCTCGATGGCGCCGTCGGCGGCCTTCTAGAATATTTAATTCCGGACTCTCGAGAAAAACTCGCAGTCGGTGGCGTCGAGCTCGTTGTCGGCGCCCAAGATCAAATCTTCATATTTTGGTCATTTTTGCTCCAAATTGGCTCTTTTTTGCATCTTTTTGCTCCAATGACCATAATTCAACATACCTGCAACAAAACATCAAAAATATCTTTCTTTAAAGTGCAATATCATCAAAATCAGTGTAAACTATATATGAAAATCAGAATATATTTTCCTCGAGTGGAAGAGACTATTGCACTGAGGCGCTGTGATGTGCTTTGCTACACTATTAATGTTGTCGTTGTTCCTGTAGTAAAAGAATTTTATGCAAATTTTCATAAGATCAACCAAGGAATGATCGCCGTGTGAGACAGGTTTGTGCAGTTCACTCCTTCAAGAATAAACGAGATGTTTATGATTGAAAATATGCCTATCTGCCACTATGCAAACTTTACCCCTACAAGAGAATATGAATGAACTCTAACACTACCTTACAGACAACGATGTGAATTGGGAGGCCAGAGATGATGGAAATGTAAGTTTTCCCTCATCAATTTTAAATCCATTTTCAAAAGCCTGACACTTCTTCATTGCATCGAAATTACTACCTACCATGAAAATTAGTAAGGTAACTAAGGAGAGTGTCATTCTGAACTACTGTATTCAAACTGAGAAACCTATTGATGTTGGAGCTATTGTTGTGAAATCAGTTTTGGGTTTGATTGTCAATGGATCTGCAACTGGACTTGGATATCCATCCACTATTTTGCTATTGTGCAGTCAATCACGAGTACCTTATGAAAGTTGGGAAAAAGTGTTTCTTCCTTGGAAGCCGATGGATCCAGAAGTCTATTGCAACTGTATTGGAATGAGAGATGAAAATCATATGAATGTATTGATGGATAAAGGATCTCAGAATTCATCACCTGTTCAACTCTACTACAACTCGAGTGCACTTTTGAAGAAGATCAAGAAGATTGAAAAAGAGGTGCAAAATCTCATGTATGCGATTAGGAATATTACTGAAATGTTGGACTATCTGGATTGGAGACTAAGGGAACATTTTGAGCATACTGGGCATACTGAAGATGGTTTGGTACGTATGTTCAAGAAACATTCTTGGATTGAGAAGGAAAATTCAACTGATGAATTTCCATATCGACCCTTTTACAACTTGTATGTGTACTATCAATCTATGAGAGATATCCAGGAGGACGATAGTGAAGAAGATGTTTGAACTTAATTTATGGACAGAACTTTTGTTTAGTACTGTTTGTTTTAGTTTTTTTTGTGTTGGATTGCATTTCATTTCTATTGTTGAACACTATTTATGTTTAAGTTTTGAATTTTGATGTTTATATTTCACTGTTAGGATGTTGGTTTGCTTTAGAACACTGAATTTGATGTTTGTTGGCGTGAAAAATGTTAGTTTGTAATAGCGTGAATTATATATATAAATGTGAGTTTTGTGTTGTTTGTGAAAGTTTGGTGTTAGTGTGATGTTTAATTATGCTTAAAAAGATTTATTTGAGTCAAATAGAGGATTAACATAAAGCGGTACAAAGTAGATTTCTACAGAAATTGAAATCTGGTGAATTTAAGCTCTGGCTCATTATGAGCCAATTTACAGAGCCTTGACGCATGATGCGCCAAAGGTCCGAACACGCCAACTACTACCACTACCACAGGCATGTGGGGCATGTACTAAAAGACTACTATGTCTTCAAAAATTGAATTGAAGCCTACTATAGAGCTGGAGAGATCGAGGTTCAAGAGCAGTACTTATAGAAGCTTTTTGGAAGAGGATTAGGGAAAGTCATTGCAGCCTTTTCAGTCACTTTTGCTAGAGATTTTACTACTGATTTACTTGCTTTTTTATATGCAAACGTGAGCTCAGAGCAGCAGCTTGTTCCCTTTGATGCCTTTTATACTTTTGATGAATCAATGAAATGCATTTCTGAGTACTTTTCTATATTTTCTATTTTTATGATTAGCTCTAATGATTTCAATACAGATCACTGTAGCGAAAGAAAGGAGCAATGCCCGTTATTTCCCTCTTTTGACGATGCTTACCGCATCATGACGATCTAAGGGATTNACATTTATGAGTACTTTTCTATATTTTCTATTTTTATGATTAGTTCTAATGAGTTCGATACAGATCACTGTAGAGAAAGAAAGGAGCAATGCCCGTTATTTCCCTCTTTTGACGATGCTTACCGCATCATGACGATCTAAGGGATTAGTCAAATGTGTAGGTGAGAGAAAAGCGTAGAATGGCTTTGTCTTGCCACGTTAGATGGAATGACTTTCTCTTATTCTTGCTTTTTTATCATTGTGTTTGTTTATTCTTCACCTCCACTGATTTTGTGAGTAAAAAATTGAAAAAAAGAAGAAAGAAGGTGCTTGATTTGCTGATAACAATGTTTTTGGTTGCCATGTATGTATGGTTGTATGTTTACATTTACAAGCACTAATTTTTTTAGTGGGAATTTTTAAAATGGATGAAAGAGGGTGCTTGATTTGTTGATAATAACGCTTCAAGTGCCCTGTATGTATCTGCCTCAATTCCAAAATATTGATAGCTTTGATGTTTGAGTGAGAATTTGAAAAGTGGTTAAAAGAGAGTGCTTGATTTGTAGATAACAATGTTTCGGTTGCCATGTATGAATGGCTGTTTGTTTAAATTTACATGCACTGATTTTTTGAGTGGAAATTTAAAAAATAGATAAAAGAGGTTGTTTGATTTGTTGATAACAATGTTTCGTGTTCCCTGTATGCATCTGCCTCAATTTCAAAGTATTTACATCTCTTTGATGTATGAGTGAGAATTTGAAAACTAGATGAAAGAGGGCTTGATTTGTAGATAACATTGTTTGTGCCCTGCTTGTAATTGTCTCAAGTGAAAAATATGAGATGGGCTATTATCATTACTTTTGAAGTTTGAGTGAGAATTTGAAAGATGAATGAATGAAGGTGCTTGATTTATAAATGACAATGATTTGGGTAAATTACATATAGGACACTCAAAACTGGGAACTTCTGATACCTCAAGAGTATTGTTCTGCTACTGTAGACTATAATGTTTCTTGTTTACTTCGCGACAATCACATAGCTGTGTAAGACAATTTTACATGTATCCGAGTAGAATAACAGAAAATTGTGATTTCTTTAAGTGCGCAGATGGGTCGGAGGAATTCACCGACGATAGTGATCAGACGTGTAACGAAGTGTATTTTAAAGACAATATTANCAATTTTTTATTCTAAACTCTTCATAACATCCCTCTAGAGCAAATTGAACCTTCAATTGGCCTAAAACTAGCCTCAAGAATAGCCCAAATCCAACTCAAATCAAAACCCCCAATTTTCCCCCAAAGTCAAAATTCCTCCAAATTGAACTTCATAACTCCTTAATCTTCAACCCAATTTATTCCCAAATGCCTTGTGACAATGTCCTACACCAAATTGGCCATTCAATTGGGATAGAACCAAGCTTTAGCCAAACCTAAACCTAATTCCAAGCCAAATGCCCAATTTTGAACCCAAACCTTAAACCCACTTGGAGCCACATGTTTTAATTCATCTTAGACCACTTCAGCTGCCAATTGGAGCCTAAGAACCACCCTAAATGCTCTTATCCCACCCTAGAGGTGCCATGAACCATGATTTGTGGGATTCCTTCCCATTTTTGGTTAAGTGATCTAAGCCTGAGCTAAAGTGATTAAACCCCCATCCTAATCACCATTAAACCTCCTTCTTGGTTCCTTGAGCAAGCTAGCCACCTCCCCTAGACTAGTCGTTCAACTTAGTGGTCGGAAAACCCAAAACTGAGAGAGTACCCCCATTACACCCATCCAATGTGGCTTGGTCAATTAAGCTTTAGCTCCCCTTCTATTTAAGCTTACCCCTCCACAACCAAGTAGATATTACTGCCATATTTTTAGGGAGAGGCCCCTAAATTTCTCACAGAGCTTCCCTGAGCCTTCCTAATATCAATCAAACAATTTTCTCCCATTGAAACCCACTGCAAGAGAAAAATTTTGAGTTCAAAATCCAAGGCTTTTTGTGCCACTCCATTTAACTCCACCTCAAATTAAACCACCCAAAAGCTTCCTACACCCAAAAGCTTCCTAAGACCAAAAAAGGAAGTTCCTCATCAAAAACCCTCTCTATTGAGCACACTAATCCACTTCTATACTAAGACCGCAACACCCCTTGATAGAACTCTTGCCTAGGCTCAAACTTAGCTCAAATTGGTGCTTGGAGGAGCTTCGTGGAGTCACAACAAAATTCTACAACCAACCCAATCGAGGCCTCACCTCTTAGGCTAAGGTATAGATCATAAACCCTAAAATCATGCTCGGTTTCATTAATTGTTAAGATAATGTTAATTTCAAATGTATCTAGCCATATGGATGTATTCTTCTCGGCTAGATGAAGCTGTAGGAACAAACCATGAGTGATTTGGTTGAGTATCAAACAATATCAAAGCAATTTAGTGTGGACAATTCTCGGTTTAGAACAGATGGGGACGATGAACAAATGTCATCCATTCACGTGTGTATTGATCCAACAATGGAGGAAGAGTTAGGCGAGGAGATGGTTCATAAAACACAACCCATGTGGCAGCTGATGAGGAAGGTGGCGTCGAATAAGAGCGCACCACGTGGTCGTTCAGAGCTGCCGAGGATTCAGTCAGCGCCGCTTGGATAAGTAGAAAATTAAGGATATTTTATATTTAATTAAATACTAAAACTTTTAAATTCATAACTTTTGTGTAGAAACATCATAAAAATAAAATAAAAATACCCTCTTACTCAATGAACAAAGGAGAATAACTTGGAATATATGTAAAAATTATTTGACATGTCTCTGATTTATAATTAATTAAATACCATCTCGACTATTTTAATTTTAATTAAGTAAATATAAATCACCATCGCTTGAAACTTAAGGGATTGATTCTTCATGATACAGAGGATGTCTCCTGATTTTTCAAGGTCAGAGGACACCTCTAGCTCTGAAACCATAATTTTCATCTCTATTGGCCCATTTTTTACTAAATTAATTATATTAATTAACATATTAATCACAAAAATATGAGGTTTATTTTGGTAGGTTTCTTGTGGTTAGAGGACTCCAGGAAAAATATAAAATGTATTTAAACGAATGTGCATAACTTTATAGCTAATTAAGCGCCTAAAACATATAAAAAATTAAATAAATAAAATATTATGGAAAATTTAGCAAAATTGATTCCACATTATAAATAATAACCACTTTAGCTCATGATACACCAAAATAATATACTATTTTAAGTACATATTTTATATTTATTTTTGGTGATATTGCACTTTAAAGAAGAGTATTTTTATGTTTTTGTTGCAGATATATAATGTTTATGCATTTGAAGCAAAAATGACCAACAAGATGAAATTTGGAGTTAAAACAGTGAATTTTGGGATTCTGGTGCATGATGCGCCAGATCGACGCATGATGCGCTGTTTGACAGAGAATTAGGGCATGATATGCCAAATTGGTGCATGATGCATCAGATATGACTTTTTGTAAATTAAGGTGGTTCGAGATGAATTTTGCGTGCCTTTTCGAAGGGACACTTGTTCTATACACCTATTGGAGTAATTTAATGTATCTAGACACTTTGAAAGGTTCTTCTATGAAGGGATATGTCACTTAGATCAAATGACACATCTTTTAAATTCAAAAGAGTTGACTTTTAGAGGGAATTTTGAATTCTTTTTCAAAGGTGGTGGCCCAAAATAAAAGAAGAAGACTTCAAAGAGGAAAAGGAGGAGAGACGTGAAAGAAAAAGGAGAGAGAAAAAGTTGGCGTGAAAAGCACGATGAGATTTTTTTCTAAGGTTGTAAGAGGAGAGGGAATGTGAGAATTTTCTTCTTCATTACACTTCTAAGAGAGAATTGAGTGGGATTGTAAAGAGAGAAAGGCTTGGAGTGAAATTCTAGGGATTTGCTTGGGAAGGATTGTGAGACAAGTTGTATTTTTATTTCTTTTATTTTGTAAACTTATTTATATATATATAATCAGTGTTTTGTCGTATTCTTTTCATGAATTCTGAGTAGTCTTCTTTATCCCTCTCCCTCATGAATTCTGAGTAGTCTTCTTTATCCCTCTCCCTACTTTGAGATAAGGTTTTGTGAAGAATTGATTTTATTTTCTATGGTTCTAAATGTTAATAATTTGTGATGATTTGAACTCCGATCATTATTTACTTTTTGATCTGGCCAAATTAAAATGTTAAAACTTGTTGAGAGACATATGTTCTGAAAAGGGATATGATTTCTACAACATAGGGATAATCATATTTCATTTCATAGAAGAGTATGTCATCCATGGGATTGGGTGCAAATAAATAGAGAAATATACTTTGTTTGATGCAGAATTGGAGATTTGAATGTGACAGGTTAAAATCCTCAATTTGGTCCAGTTGATTGGAAACTGATGTGAGATTGTTAGCCCTCAGATAAGGGAGTAATGGGAGCACTGGAGTGGCAGCCGGTATCCTCATAGCCTAAGCACAAAATTAGGGACCAAATTCTAGATTAGTTAGTGGAAGAGGGTAAAGCATAGGATTGCTCATATTTGGCACAAAAAATAGTTTTTATATATATTTTCAAATGAATTTAATTTCTTCACAGTCCATATACTCATTGTAAAGGGGAAGATGCTTTCCTAAATTTGAACTTTCCGTCAAAGCAAAACTTTGTAGAATTTTCTTAATTTTACTTTTAAAAATTTAGTATTTAGTTTACTTTAACTTTTGTAATCTTGCATATACATTTTAAGTAGAATTCACCTTAGTAGTTAATATTCAAACTTTGCAATTAACTTTACTTTTCTATTTATTTTTAGAGTTTAAAATTAAAATATTAATAACTTACATATAGGTATTTCCAGCTTCCCTATGAGATTGATATCTAGGACTCCATTAGAGCCCTTTAATGCATGAGCAATATGTATACTTACGTTGATTTTAATGGAGATTTGGCAGTTTAAAAAGAATTTTAGAAGATAAAATATTTTTATAAAATGTATTTTTGTTGGGATAATATTACATATTTATTATGTATTTGCCGTGTGTAATTTTGTAATATTAAAAAATATTTACAAAATTTACACACTAAATCTACCTGGCCATCAAGCTTTTAGCGTTGTTGCCGGGGAAGTAATGGAAAGTATTAGTAAGTATTCTATTTTAAAAATATATAAAAAAAGAGTGTTTGTAGTTTAGTTTTGAACATTTTCTTATTTAAGTGTGTTTGATTTTTTTTAATTACTTACTTTATTTTTTTTATGCGTAGTGTAAGATCTAAAAATTTAGTACTTTACAATGCTGAGTTAGAGAGAACTGTTAGAAAAATTCAAAACAACAAAAGAGAAAGATCATTTTAGAAAAATGGCTTGCAATTTAAACAATGTTAAAAATGAAAATGAAAATGAACATCATCAAAGACCTTTAAGGGATTATGCTAATCCTGCTACAACAGATGAAATTCATTTGAGTATACAAAACCCTGCCATAGCTGCCAATTCATTTGAGTTTACACCTGCTGTTATCCAAATGATACAAAATAATCAGTTTGGGGGAACACCAATTGAAGATCCTAATTTACACCTTAATAGTTTTTTAGAATTGTGTGCTGCATTTAAATATGACGGAGTGTCGAATGATGCTGTCAGGCTTAGAATTTTTCTTTTTTCACTAAGGGATAAAGCTAAAATGTGGCTAAACTCATTAGCACATGGATCTATTAGAACATGGGGAGATTTATCACAAAAATTCTATTCTAAATATTTCTCACATTAAAAAACTACTAAGCTTAGAAATGATATTACATCTTTTTATCACTTTGAGAGGGAATCAATTTATGAAGCCTGAGAAATATTTAAAGATTCAATACCATTTGATGAAGCATATTCATTAATTGAAGAGATGACTACAAAATAATTTTCAATGGCCCTCTGAAAAGGAAAATCCAAATAGAGTGGCTAGTATTTATGATTCTAATGCAATATCTATGTTAGCTGCCTAAATAGCTGCTATATCAAAGAAGATAGATCAATATGAAATGAATTATTCTCAGATAACACATGTGCTTGAGGAAAACTCTTTGGGACAAATGATAGAATCTCAATCTTCTTATGAGACTTTAAATGTAATAAACAATCGTTCTAATAACCCTTATGTCAATTATTATAATCCTGGTTGGAAGAATCATCCAGACTTTAGTTGGAGTAACAATAACCTTAATGCTGCAAATCTGCAATAGGGAAACAATGCTGCAAAACCATTGGGAAACTCCAACAATCAAGAAAATTAAGCTTATAAAACTTTTTACCCCTGAGAATTTAATAATTTGCAGAGTAAAGAGAAAAACCATCACTGGAAGAATTGATATTACAAATAAATAGTCAATTACAAAGTCAAGAAGCTGCAACCAGAAACATGGAAAATCAATTGGGATGTATTACTACTGCACTTAGCAATAAACCTCCAGGAACATTGCCTAGTAATGTTGAAGTAACTCCTAAATATCAGAACAAAAAACAAATTAAAGCTATTCAACTGAAAAGTGGAAAATAATTAGAAAATAATTTCAACAAGAAGTTGAAGTTGAAAAAGATGATGTGAAAAATGAAAAATATGGTGAATATTTTCATTTTGAAGCAAAATCATATTAAACCGATGAAAATCATTGTAGAAAGACCACCACCTCTATTTCCTCAAAGATTGAAGCAAAAACACAGAGATAATCAATTTTTGAATTTTTTGGAAAATTTGAAGAAATTAATGATAAACATTCCATTTGTTGAAGCTTTGGAACAAATGCCAATCTGTGTGAAGTTCATGAAAGATATACTTAATAAGAAAGAAAGTTTGTAGATAATGAGACTGTTGCACTCAGCGAAGAGTGTAGCGCCATAATTCAGAAAAAGCTTCCTGAAAAACTTAAAGATCCTGGAAGTTTTACAATTCCTTGTGCTACTGGTGAACAATTTTATGGAAAAGCTTTATGTGATTTAGGAGCCATTATTAATCTTATTATGTTATCAATTTTTAGAAGGTTGGGCTTAGGAGATATTTCACCTACAACTGTAACTCTTTAGTTAGCTGATCGTTCGATTACCTATCCTAAAGTAGTTATAGAAAATTTTTTGGTAAAATTTATCTTTCCTATGGACTTTATTATATTGGATATGGAGGAAGATAATGAAATTTCTATCATTTTAGGAAGACCATTCCAAGCCACTGTAAGAGCTTTGATAGATGTGCAGAAAGGAAAACTAACTGTGAGAGCTAGTGATCATTTTGTTACATTTAATATTGTAAAATAACTGAGGTACCCTGCAAAAGAGAAAGAGATTGAATGCTTCATAATGGATATTAACAAATATTTAAGCCATGAATTATTTAAGAAGACTTTTGAAATAGAATTTGAAAATGAATATATGGAATATCAAGACGAGGATAAAATTCATGATGAATCTATGGAAGTGAGTAAAGAGGATTTGGATTATGTTTAGGAAAAATTTGAAATGTTAGATCCTATAGAAGGTAACAAGAATTTAATTCCATTTATTGAGAAACCTCCTGAACTTAAACTGAAAACACTACCTACACATTTGAAGTATGCATTCTTAAAAGATTTATCTACATTAGATGTTATAGTATCCTCAAAATTAACTGAAACGCAAGAACAAATCTTGTTGGAAACTTTGAAAAAATATAAGAAAGTCTTTGCATGAATATTAGCTGATATTAAAGGAATAAACCCTTCAATTTAAATGCATAGAATCTTATTAGAAGATCAACATAAACCAAGAGCTGATCTTCAAAGGAGATTAAATCCTATGATGAAAAATTTTTTGAAGAAAGATATTTTAAAATGGTTAGATGCTAGAATAATATATCCTATTTCAAACAGTGTTTGGGTAAGTCCAATTCACTGTGTTCCAAAGAAAAGAGGTGTGACTGTAGTGACAAATGAGCATAACAAATTAATATCAACAAGACAAGTCACGTGATGAAGAATCTGTATAGATTATAGAAAATTAAATTCTACCACTAGGAAGGATCATTTTCCTTTACCTTTTTGGGACCAGATATTGGATAGATTAGTTGGACATAAATATTTTTATTTTCTAAATGGATATACAGGTTATCACCAAATACCTATAGCTCTAGAGGATCAAGAGAAAACAACATTTACTAGTCCTTATGGAACTTTTGCTTTTCGACGAATGCCCTTTGAATTATGTAATGCACCTGCAACATTTCAAAGATGTATGATGTCAATTTTCAGTGATTTGATTGAAAATGGGATTGAAGTCGTTATGGACAATTTTTCTGTATTTGGAACTTCATTTGAAATATGTCTAATTCATTTAAAGAAAGTTCTGGAACATTGTGAAAAGATTAATCTCGTATTGAACTGAGAAAAAATGTCCATTTATGATTGCAGGAGGAATTGTGCTTAGACATAAAATTTCATAAAATAGAATGGAAGTAGATCTTGAATAATACATGTTATATCAAACCTACCTCCACCTACTATAGTAAGAGGAGTTAGGAGCTTTCTAGGACATGCTGGATTTTACATGAGATATATTAAAGAATTTTAAAAAATTACTAAACCTTTATGTCAACTTCTGGAAAAAATATACAAAATTTGACTTTAATCAAGATTGCCTTAAAGCCTTTGAAACTTTAAAGGAAAAATTAATCACTGCTCTTATAATTGTTTCACTTGATTGGGAGAAACTTTTTGAATTAATGTGTGATGCTAGTGATTATGCAGTTGGAGCTATTTTAGGACAGAGAAATGATAAGATTTTTAAATTTATATAATATACTAGTAAGACTCTTAATAATACTCAAAGTAATTACATCACCACTGAAAGAGAATTATTTGTCATTGTGTATGCTTTTGATAAGTTTAGGTCATATCTGATTGGAGCTAAATGTGTTGTGCATACTGACCATTTGACTATTAAATATTTGATGCAAAAAAAGGATGCTAAACGAAGATTAATTAGATGGGTACTTCTTATGCAAGAGTTTGATTTTGTAATAGTTGATAGGAATGAGACTGACAATGAAATTGTTGATCATCTTTCTAGGCTAGAACAAGAAGAAATGCTTGATTTGGAAAGAGAAATTAATGAAACTTTTCCTGATGAACAATTTTATGTTTTAAAAGGATGGGAAATACCGTGGTATGCTGATATAGTAAATTATATTATTAGTGACATTTTACCTTATGGGCTGACAAAACAACAGGAAAAGAAATTCATTTATGATGCAAAATCATATTTTTGGGATAACCTTATTTGTATAAGCAATGCAAAGATTTAGAATGAGATGATGTGTGCCTTATAAAGAAATTCATGAAATTATCCAAAAATGTCATGATTTTGAATTTGGAGGTCATTTTGGGAATGATAGAACTGTTCATAAAATTTTACAATCTGGATTTTATTGGTTTAATCTATTTAGAGATATTAATATACATATTTATCAAAACATGTTATCATTATCAGAGAGTAGGTAATATTTCAAAAAGAAATGAAATACCTCTAATTTTTTATTTGGAAATTGAAATTTTTGATGCATGAGGATTAGATTTTATGAGACCATTTATACCTTCATTAAAAAATATTTATATATTGATTGCACTGGATTATGTTTCTAAATGGATTGAAGCAATCACTTTACCAAAATGTGATGCTCGAAATGTTTCAAAAAAATATTTTTACAAGATATGAAATGCTGAGAGTAATCATTACTGATGAAGGATCTCATTTTATGAATGCAACAGTTGCAAGATTAGTGGAAAACTATAATAGAATGCATAAAATTGCAATTGCTTCTCATCCCCAGACTAGTGGTTTAGCAGAAGTGTCTAATCGTGAAATTAAGAGAATTTTGAAAAAGAGTGTTAATCCTAATAAAATAGATTGGTCTACTAGATTAGATACTACATTATGGACATATAGGATAACATATAAGACACCTATAGGAATGTCCCCATTTAGAGTAATTTTTTGGAAGACTTGTCATTGCAAGTTGAATTGGAGCATAAAACTTATTGGGATATAAAAAAAATTCAATTTTAATTTGAAAAAAGCTGGTGAGAAAAGATTATTGCAATTGAATGAGCTTAAGGAAATTAGGAATGAATCTTATGATAATGTGAGGATTTATAAGAAGAAGATGAAAGAATTTCATGATCAGAAGATAATAAAAAAATTTGAACCTGGACAAGAAGTTTTATTATATAATACAAGATTGAAATTATTTCCTGGAAAATTGAAGTTTACATGGGAAGGGTCATTCAAAGTTATAAAAGTCTATCCTTATAGGGTAGTTAATATTGAAGACCCTAAGACTAGAAGAATATTTAAAGTGAATGAGCACAGATTGAAATCATATTTTGATGGTAAAAGACCAGTTTTTAAAGAAATTGTAATGTTGGTCACCCATAATGAGATTGAGAATGTCGGGCTGACAACATTAAACCAAACTCATATGTATCATTGTTTAGTTTGCTTTTAAGTTTATTTTGTTTGAAATATTTTACGTATATTTATGTTTAAGTCTTTATGTAGTCCGTGTATTTGATAAAATATTTAGAAACAACTTTATTTGCCAAATTTTATGAAAAAAATGAGAGTTATTGGATCAAAATCGAAACAACAAAGTTTTTAGAATTGGCGCATGAACTGAAAATGACTAAAAATAGTTCAAATAACGATTTTTGGCTATTTTTGGCGGGGTCTTGACAGCGACTTTATATATGCTTAAAATACAAGAATTTGATACTGTTGCTAGAATATTTAAATCCCCAGCAACAACGCCAAAAACTTGATAATTGTTATAAATTTGATAAAGATGTGTATAAAATATTCAGTAATTGCAAAGTCACACTTATCAACGCAAGTATACGTATCGCTCAAGTAATACATGACTCTAATGAAGTCCTGGATATCAATCCCACAGGGAGTAAAATTAGAGGCTACGAACTAGGATTTAAAAAAAACAATACTTAATCACAACAATATAGTTCAAATTGCATATTTGTCACTAATAGGCAATTGAAATAAAAAATGTAATTTTAAAAACTCTTAATTATCTAATTTGTACTAATAAAGATTCTAATGTAAAGTTCAATATATAAGAAAGTATCCTTCTCCTTATCAAGAAATTTAAGTGAATGGATAAATTGAATCAGTTCAAAATGTATTGTGTCAAATATGAGCATACCTATTCTTTACCCTTTGAACCAGACATAAAGAACATTGATTAATCCTATGCTTGGTTACTGAATCTACGGTTAGGTTGGGAGGATACTGGCTCTCACTTCGGAGCTCCCACATTCCCCTCGCCTGAGGGTTAACATCTACACTTCAACACCCAAACAATAGGACCGAATTGAGGATTTTAGTTTGTCACTCTAAAATTTCCAATTCTACACCCGATAACTTTTATTTTCCTATTTATTTGCACCCAACTTTCAAGGACTTTGACCTCCCTAAATCTTGGATGTAATATTCACTTTACTTGTAAAACTCAACATATTTTAACAAATCAATTGGCCAGATGGAAAGTAAATTAAGATTGAAGTGAAAAGATNTTCCAATTCTACACCCGATAACTTTTATTTTCCTATTTATTTGCACCCAACTTTCAAGGACTTTGACCTCCCTAAATCTTGGATGTAATATTCACTTTACTTGTAAAACTCAACATATTTTAACAAATCAATTGGCCAGATGGAAAGTAAATTAAGATTGAAGTGAAAAGATCATCACAACTTCTTTAACATTCTCATGACAAGGAGAAAGACAGAGAAAACTACTTAGAACTCATGAAGAAGATATGATAAAACTTGGAATTTATATATAAAACCAAAGTCATACAAACTTCAATAAGTAAATACCACTTATCTCTAATTCCTCCCCAGGCAAACTTCTCAAAGTTTCTCTGAATCTCTTCCTTTCTTTACAGCACACAGAATTCTCCTTTGAAGCGGCAAGGAGGAAGAAATCTCTCTTTCCTTCTACTCTTACAATCTCTCGAAGAATTCCTCACAATACTAACCACTCTCTACACTCTAATGGGCACCACAAACAACAAAGACTTAATGGACACCCGTGGACACTCATGAACACCCCCCTCTCTCTGTTTTTCGGCCTCCAAATATTTCTTTTAAAATTGTAGAAGAGTTTTTAAGAGTTTCCCAAGCGCCACTTTTAAATCGTCCACATTCAAGGCATCTGTTGAGAGAACCGACGTGCTCGCCGTTGGCGACCTCGATGGCACCGTCGACGGCCAAGATCAAATCTTCATATTTTGGTCATTTTTGCTCCAAATTCGCACCTTTTTGCATCTTTTTGCTCCAATGACCATAATTCAACATACCTACAATAAAACATCAAAAACACCTTTCTTTAAAGTGCAATATCATCAAAATCAGTGTAAAATAAGTATGAAAATCTCAACATATTTTCCTTTGGTCAGGTCTTCTCCTTATAACTCCTAAAAACTGACTCCAAAACATATTTTAGGAGGGGAAGTAAAGGATGGGTCACCACTTTTCAAATACTATGACTTCTCACTCTAAGAACTCCGCTAGATTTGAAAATTTCAACTGGAGAAAGTTTGTTAGTTTTGATGCACATAAGTTATATGATTGAGTTCTAGTGAAGAAGAGACTTATCAAAGAAAGGGGATTTATGATTGAGGATTAAGCATGTCAAATACTCGAGTGGAAGAGACTATTGCACTAAGGCACTGTGATGTGCTTTGCTACACTATTGATGTTGTTGTCGTTCCTGTAGTAAAAGAATTTTACGCAATTCTTCACGAGATCAACCAAGGAATGATCGACGTGTGAGGCAGGTTTGTGCAGTTCACTCATTCAAGAATAAACGAGATGTTTATGATTGAAAATGTGCCTATCTGCTACTATGAAAACTTTACCCCTACAAGAGAGAATATGAATGAACTCTAACGCAACCTTACAGACAACGATGTGAATTGGGAGGCCAGAGATGATGAAAATGTAAGTTTTCCCTCATCATTTTTAAATCCATTTTCAAAAGCCTGACACTTCTTCATTGCATCAAAATTACTACCTACCATGAAAATTAGTAAGGTAACTAAGGAGAGTGTCATTCTGAACAACTGTATTCAAACTGAAAAACCTATTGATGTTGGAGCTATTATTGTGAAATCAGTTTTGGGTTTGATTGTCAATGGATCTGCAACTGAACTTGGATATCCATCCACTATTTTCCTATTGTGCAGTCAATCACGAGTACCTTTTGAAAGTTGGGAAAAAATGTTTCTTCCTTGGAAATCGATGGATTCAAAAGTCTATTGCAACTGTATTGGGATGTGAGATGAAAATGATATGACTGTATTGATGGATCAAGGATATCAGAATTCATCACCTGTTCAGCTCTACTACAACTCGAGTGCACTTTTGAAGAAGATCAAGAAGATTGAAAAAGAGGTGTAGAGTCTCATGCATGCGATTGGGAATATTACTGAAATGTTGGACTATCTGGATTGGAGACTAAGGGAACATTTTGAACATACTGGGCATACTGAAGATGGTTTGGTACGTATGTTCAAGAAAAATTCTTGGATTGAAGAGGAAAATTCAACTGATGAATTTCCATATCGACCCTTTTACAACTTGTATGTGCACTATCAATCTATGGGAGATATCCAAGAGAACGATAGTGAAGAAGAAGTTTGAACTTAATTTATGCACGGAACTTTTGTTTAGTACTATTTGTTTCAGTAATTTTTTTGTGTTTGATTGCATTTCATTTCTATTGTTGAACACTATTTATGTTTAAGTTTTGAATTTTGATGTTTATATTTCACTGTTAGGATGTTGGTTTGCTTTAGAACACTAAATTTGATATTTATTGGCGTGAAAAATGTTAGTTTGTAATAGTGTGAATTATATATATAAATGTGAGTTTTGTGTTGTTTGTGGAAGTAGTGTGATGTTTAATTATGCTTAAAAAGGTTTATTTGAGTCAAATAGAGGATTGACGTAAAGCGGTACAAAGTAGATTTCCACAGAAACTGAAATCTGATGAATTTAAGCTCTGACGCATTATGAGCCAATTTACATAGCCTTGGGGCATGATGCGCCAAAGGTCCGAACACGCCAACTACTACCACTACCACATGCATGTGGGGCATGTACTAAAAGACTACTATGTCTTCAAAAATTGAATTGAAGCCTACTATAGAGCTGGAGAGATCGAGGTTCAAGAGCAGTACTTGTAGAAGCTTTTTGGAAGAGGATTAGGGAAAGTCATTGCAGCCTTTTCGGTCACTTTTGCTAGAGATTTTACTACTGATTTACTTGCTTTTTTATATGCAAACGTGAGCTCAGAGCAGCAGCTTGTTCCCTTTGATGCCTTTTATACTTTTGATGAATCAATGAAATGCATTTCTGAGTACTTTTCTATATTTTCTATTTTTATGATTAGCTCTAATGATTTCAATACAGATCACTGTAGCGAAAGAAAGGAGCAATGCCCGTTATTTCCCTCTTTTGACGATGCTTACCGCATCATGACGATCTAAGGGATTAGTCAAATGATGTAGGTGAGAGAAAAGTGTAGAATGGCTTTGTCTTGCCACGTTAGATGGAATGACTTTCTCTTACCCTTGCTCTTTTATCATTGTGTTTGTTTATTCTTCACCTCCACTGATTTTGTGAGTAAAAAATTGAAAAAAAGGATGAAAGAGGGTGTTTGATTTGTTGATAACAATGTTTTTGGTTGCCATGTATGTATGGTTGTATGTTTACATTTACAAGCACTAATTTTTTTAGTGGGAATTTTTAAAATGGATGAAAGAGGGTGCTTGATTTGTTGATAATAACGCTTCAAGTGCCCTGTATGTATCTGCCTCAATTCCAAAATATTGATAGCTTTGATGTTTGAGTAAGAATTTGAAAAATGGTTAAAAGAGAGTGCTTGATTTGTAGATAACAATGTTTAGATTGCCATGTATGTATGACTGTTTGTTTAAATTTACATGCACTGATTTTTTGAGTGGGAATTTAAAAAATGGATAAAAGCGGTTGTTTGATTTGTTGATAACAATGTTTTGTGTTCCCTGTATGTATCTGCCTCAATTTCAAAGTATTGATAACTTTGATGTATGAGTGAGAATTTGAAAACTAGATGAAAGAGGGCTTGATTTGTAGATAACATTGTTTGTGCCCTGCTTGTAATTGTCTCAAGTGAAAAATATGAGATGGGCTATTGTCATTACCTTTGAAGTTTGAGTGAGAATTTGAAAGATGAATGAAAGAAGGTGCTTGATTTGTAAATGACAATGATTTGGGTAAATTACATATAGGACACTCAAAACTGAGAACTTTTGATACCTCAAGAGTATTGTTCTGCTACCGTAGACTATAATGTTTTTTGTTTACTTCGCGACAATCACATAGCTGTGTAAGACGATTTTACATGTATCCGAACAGAATAACATAAAACTGTGATTTCTTTAAGTGCACAGATGGGTCGGAGGAATTCACCGACGATAGTGATCAGACGTGTAACGAAGTGTATTTTAAAGACAATATTANTCACTATTTAATAATATGTCTATTTTTATTTTATAGTATTCAAACTAAATATTTCTTTTAAAAAATAAAATGTGCTAATTTGGTTAGTTCTGTTTTAAACAATACTATACTACAAGGAGAACATAAATATCGTTTGTTAGTAGAACATAGCATAACTGCTCAGAAGTGCAAAGAACAAACAACATAGCAACTACTTCCAAACGTCAATGGGCAACTAAAACTTTAGTGTGGCCACTAAAAATCTTCCGAGTGCGGCAACGGATACCAGCTTCCAGCTTCTAGCTTCAAGCGTCCAGCTTCGCGAACCCTGCGACTCTTTTGAAACTGGAGGATGTCGTCGGCGGTGGCAGCCATGGCGTTGAGCCCCTTTGTTATGATTTCTGGAAATCTTTTTCGCTCTAATCCGGGTTTATCGGCTTCTTTTTTTTCGCAACCTCACTCTCTTCGGGGCTCGTCTACTTCTAAAAGGCCATTGCCGGAGCAACAGAGGGGGAAAGGGCTGACCTCTGTGGCACTAATCGCGAGCGGTGCAGGCTTTNTATTTAGTAATATGTCTATTTTTATTTTATAATATTCAAATTAAATATTTCTTTTCAAATATAAAATGCGCAATACTATACTATAACGAGAGCATAAGTATCATTTGTTAGTAGAACATAACTGCTCAGAAGTGCAAAGAACAAACAACATAGCAACTACTTCCAAACGTCAATGGGCAACTAAAATTTTAGTGTGGCCACTAAAAATCTTCCGAGTGCGGCAACCATCAACCGGAAACCAGCTTCCAGCTTCCAGCGCCCAGCTTCGCGAACCCTGCGACTCCTTTGAAACTGGAGGATGTCGTCGGCGGTGGCAGCCACGGCGTTGAGCCCCTTTGTTATGATTTCTGGAAATCTTTTTCGCTCTTATCTCGGTTTATCGGCTTCTTCTTTTTCGCAACCTCACTCTCTTCGGGGCTCGTCTACTTCTAAGAGGCCATTGCCGGAGCAACAGAGGGGGAAAGGGCTGACCTCTGTGGCACTAATCGCGAGCGGTGCAGGCTTTGCCCTAGCAGCGGCCGCGTGCGCATTTCCCTCCGCAGCATGGGCGGCGCTCCCTACTCTTAGAGAGCCGCAGAACGCTCTCTCTCTGCCAACTTGGGTCATTCATGTGTCCAGCGTCATCGAGTGGTAGGTAGGGTTTGAACCATCTTTGAGACATTTACCTCTTTAAATCTAATTTTCTTTTCTATGATTGATTTTTAATAGTGGTTTGATTTCATTAATTTTCCGTTCTTTGCTATGAAGGATTACTGCCATGGCGTTAGTTTGGGAATACGGAGAAAAATCGGGGTTTTCCGCTTGGAAAGGTCTTTCCTGGGGAATGGTAAGTCACAACTGGAATCTCCATTTTCAATGTCGTGTTTTCTTCTTTTGAGATGGGGTGCAGTTTAATGTAAGAGGGCAACAGAATTATTTTTGTTTTTTTCCCCATACATACAAATTTTTTAATGATTGTCTTGATTGTTATCTTATAGTGAGGATTGCCTTTCAGCTAGATGAAAATGCCTTATTGCTCAAAATTAATTTAGCAAAGATTATATCAAGCCATGTTTTCTCAGTTAACTCATCATATTTATGTTATAGCTTCTTTTTCTATTAGAACTTTTGAAATTCTGATTCGACATTTTCTAGGTCGACTTAGGGACTTTGTTTGGATTACTAAATCTCATATTTACTTCTTTGCTCCTAAACAAAGAATGTGCTCGTTAAAAGAGTTGATAAAATAGTGTTAGTTGATTGATAAGAAAAAAGGGTAGATGTAAGGTCACATGAATAAAGGTTTCTCAAAATGATTGCTAAGTTTTGGTTTGACACCTTTGACAATACTCCATAAAATGAATAATAATGAGAATTCATAATGCTGGCCCCAAATTTTTGTGATAAGGCTAATTATGATAATATCAGCCTTATCATTTTGTCGATTTACTCCATTTTCTTAACCTTAATTTGCAATTGAAACTTCTTGTGAAAGCAGAAGAGAATGCTTGTCTTACTATAGACCTATGATTTAACATGGGATTATGCAAATTGCCCGCACACATACTATTTGTTGAAAGCAAAACACAAGAGGCACAATTTTTTCTATTTGAAAAATATAGGAATGGGAAAAACTATAGTGCCTAACTTACTTGAAATATTTCTACCATTATAAGTAAAGGATTAGAAAGTGTACATTGTCTTAACTGGGAAAAGGATTAATATAATATAATAGCTTGAACCATATGAGACATTCCTTATGGTGGTAATAGAAATATTGATGTTTTAGAATTGTCATTAGGTGATAATTGTTCGACAATGGTTGAAAGTGGATGTTAGAAATTGGGCGATGGTGGTTGGCTAGCTTGTTCTTCCTCTTGATAGAATTTGAGATTGCACAACTTAGAAGACGAGAATTTAATTTCAGATGTTGGTCATATGCAGGCGTCCTATGATAATTTATGAGGAATGCTGGAGTGGATGGTTGACTTAATTGTTCTTTTGTTAAATTGGGAGATTGAACGATGAGAAGATGGGCTTTAGGTAAAAAAGTGCTATGTTGGAAGTTAAGAGATAGTTGGTAGTGGATTTCATTGTTCTTTATACTGGAGGGAAGACAAAGCAACAAGAAAGGCATACATTGAATTTTGACCATTTTTAGATCTTTGAAAACGATTGACATATTATGTTAGAAGTTGGCGATTATGGGCGATCAAGTTAGTTGAATTTTTATTAATGGGGAGACTTTGTGATTGGTAAAGCGGAATTTGAATGCTTGTAGATGACAAACATTACACATTAGTCATTGAAAGGTGTTTTGTGATAATTGACAAGGAATGTGTAGCCTTTAGGTGATGGTCAATAACAAATATTAGATGGCAATTGATAACGACAAATAATTTGATCATTTTCTTAATATCAGGGGAGATTAGGCAATGAAGAAGGAAAACAGTGTTCTAAAGGCGGGTGTTAATGACTGATAGATGTTGGATTTTGGTCGTTGGTTGATGTCGGGCTATAGTTGGCTGTGATTATAAAAGTTTGGATGATGGTGAGCATCTAACTTTCTTTCTCCTGTAATAGGAGAGAAGATTGCATAACCACCAAGATAGGCATTATATGGTAGGCATTGGTCTTTAGCATATATTGGGCAACAATTAAGGTGAATGTCAGNGCAATTGATAACGACAAATAATTTGATCATTTTCTTAATATCAGGGGAGATTAGGCAATGAAGAAGGAAAACAGTGTTCTAAAGGCGGGTGTTAATGACTGATAGATGTTGGATTTTGGTCGTTGGTTGATGTCGGGCTATAGTTGGCTGTGATTATAAAAGTTTGGATGATGGTGAGCATCTAACTTTCTTTCTCCTGTAATAGGAGAGAAGATTGCATAACCACCAAGATAGGCATTATATGGTAGGCATTGGTCTTTAGCATATATTGGGCAACAATTAAGGTGAATGTCAGAAGCCGACCAACAATGGGTGATCGACTGAGTCATTTTTTTGATAGTATTAGGAATCATATGACAGGGAAGGAGAATATTAAAAATTTAGTAGACATACATCAGACGCCAATCATGGAGTTTGACAATGATCTATGTTTTTTATAGGAAGCCATATAATGGTGGGTGTTCTTCGTTGTTCTCAGAGATGAGGCTGTAAAAAAAATTTCTTCGTTTGCGAACAACTCGTTTTTGACTTGTTAAGGAGTTCGTGTTCGATTAGTTTTTTAAGCAAGCGAGTCGAACATGAACAATTTTTTTGAGCTTGATTTATAAACGATCCGAACATGAAATAATGTTTGTTTGTTCCTGTTCAACTAATTTTGGCTCAAAATAATTAAATAATTAAAGAANGGTTCGTGTTCGATTAGTTCTTTAAGCAAGCGAGTCGAACATGAACAATTTTTTTGAGCTTGATTTATAAACGAGCCGAACATGAAATAATGTTTGTTTGTTCCTGTTCAACTAATTTTGGCTCAAAATAATTAAATAATTAAAGAATAATATTTATTTATATCCATTTTATTATTAATTTTTAAAGAGTATTTAAAAGCTGTTAGGTTTTATTATTTATAAAAATAATTTTTTTATTTGTACTTTTAACTAGAAAGTAACTAATTTCATTCAAATGTCTCAAAAAATTTAAAACATTTTTTTTGAATATAAATGGGAGAAAAAAAACACTAAAGTAAAAAAAAAAAGAAAAACGAAAAAATTGTTTAAAACAAAAGGATTTTTTATTAGATATATATATTCTAAGAATTGGGTGGTATGTATGTAAATGACATTTGTCCACTTGCCCTGCTCCCGGTTGCCTCGTATTTTTCGGTGGCATAAGTGTTAGATTTGTAAATACATAAGAATTGGGTGGTATGTATGTCAANAAAGTAAAAAAAAAAAAGAAAAACGAAAAAATTGTTTAAAACAAAAGGATTATTTATTAGATATATATATACTTAAGAATTGGGTGGTATGTATGTAAATGGCATTTGTCTACTTGCCCTGCTCCCGCTTGCCTCGTATTTTTCGGTGGCATAAGTGTTAGATTTGTAAATACATAAGAATTGGGTGGTATGTATGTCAATGTCCATTGAATTTTCCATACCCTGCCCCGCCTACCACATACCCACGATTCATTAGTCCCACATCAATAAACTTAAAGCTAGAAATGCTTTTTAAAACATAAAACAACGCTTACCAATTTGAAAAGATTTAAGATTTGAAAACTTGAGGATGGGAAGGCAATATTGTTTTTTTTATTGAAATATTTTGAAATAGTTAATTTTTAATGCTAGTTAATGATAATTTATTTTTTAAAATTATGTTTTTAATAATAATATCACATAGCCACTTGCCCTGTTTTTAGTTCCACATCGAGAATATGATGGTTATCATTAATGTTTTAATGTATAAAAGAGGATCAAATGTTTTAAATTCTTANTTTATTGAAATATTTTGAAATAGTTAATTTTTAATGCTAGTTAATGATAATTTATCTTTTAAAATTATGTTTTTAATAATAATATCACATAGCTAATTGCCCTGCTTTTAGTTCCAAATCGAGAATATGATGGTTATCATTAATGTTTTAATGTATAAAAGAGGATCAAATGTTTTAAATTCTTACACACAACTGTGACTGTGAAAGTAGGGAATGAATTTATTTCGAGTTGGACACGAGCTTAATTCGAACAAATCGAGTTTGAATCAAGCTGAACATGATCACGAGCCATTCAAACACGAGCCTAACAAAGAAAAAAAAATGAATGAGCCAAACACGAACAAGTATTGAGCTCGCTCAAACTCGGCTCGTTTACACCTCTACTCAAAGGAAAGGGCAGGTCATCCAATCTAGGATGACATGCATTGAACATTAATAGTTGATGTATGACCATTCGTTGTTTAGTGTTGGGAGATGATTGACATTTTATGTCAAATTTCAGATGATATTGTATGGTTTACTTAGTCANTACAAATTTTTTAATGATTGTCTTGATTGTTATCTTATAGTGAGGATTGCCTTTCAGCTAGATGAAAATGCCTTATTGCTCAAAATTAATTTAGCAAAGATTATATCAAGCCATGTTTTCTCAGTTAACTCATCATATTTATGTTATAGCTTCNCTGTGAAAGTAGGGAATGAATTTATTTCGAGTTGGACACGAGCTTAATTTGAACAAATCGAGTTTGAATCGAGCTGAACATGATCACGAGCCTAACAAAAAAAAAGAATGAGCCAAACACGAACAAGTATTGAGCTCGCTCAAACTCGGCTCGTTTACACCTCTACTCAAAGGAAAGGGCAGGTCATCCAAACTAGGATGACATGCATTGAACGTTAATAGCTGATGTATGACCATTAGTTGTTTAGTGTTGGGANATGCAGGCGTCCTATGATAATTTATGAGGAATGCTGGAGTGGATGGTTGACTTAATTGTTCTTTTGTTAAATTGGGAGATTGAACGATGAGAAGATGGGCTTTAGGTAAAAAAGTGCTATGTNTTGCAGGCGTCCTATGATAATTTATGAGGAATGCTGGACATCTAACAACAGTGGATGGTTGGCTTAATTGTTCTTTTGTTAAATTGGGAGATTGAACGATGAGAAGATGGGCTTTAGGTAAAAAAGTGCTATGTTGGAAGTTAAGAGATAGTTGGTAGTGGATTTCATTGTTCTGTATACTGGAGGGAAGACAAAGCAACAAGAAAGGCATACATTGAATTTTGACCATTTTTAGATCTTTGAAAACNTTATGCTCATGTCTTACTTTTTGTAATTATGCCATGTCTTTATGTCATGTTCTGTCGGTATCTCCTTGTTTGTATTCATTTTTGATAGTTGTTTGGTTGTATTTACTTGCAAGAATGTACTCTATAAAGCACAAACACTTCTAATTAGCTTTTTTATTTTTGTTTGTTATGTATCGCCCTTTGATATGCTCTGACACATGTATTATATTCCATAAATCTTATTACTATTTTTTTAATATAAATTTGGGTTTTGACATAAATTAAAANGTCATGTTTTGTCCGTATCTCCTTGTTTGTATTCATTTTTTATAGTTGTTTGATTGTACTAACTTGCAAGAATGTACTCGATAAAGCACAAACACTTCTAATTAGCTTTTTTTTTTGTTTGTTATGTATCGCCCTTTGATATGCTCTGGCACATGTATTATATTCCATAAATCTTATTACTATTTTTTTAATATAAATTTGGGTTTTGACATAAATTAAAACACATCGGGATGCATATGAATGCTTGTGTAAAAGTATAATTTTTATTTAAAAAGGCACTAGAAACACACCTGAAACTGAGGAGCGCAAAAAAATGCTCGAGGCTTGAACTTCATTTTTTAGTAATGAGGTTTATGCCTTTTTGATCTAAGACATACATCGAGGTTTTATGCCTTGTGATATTTGAGGCAGCGCTTTAATTATTTTATGTAAGAAGTATTACATTATATTATATTATAATAATAATATATCTAATATATCTGATGTAATGCCTTAAAGAAGTCAAAAAACAATTTAAGTATGATTATTTGAATGTGTTATTAATTTGTTATTTTAACTTGATTTAAAATGGATATTATTTAATTAATATAGGAAGTACGAAGAAAAGTGTATTGATTGAGAGATTTGAAAGATGTTAATGAGACAGAATATGATAATGATAAAATTTTTATAAATGATTGTATATAAAAAATGTACTGACTTTAATCTTTAGGAGATCTAACGGTTTAGAGAAAAGTATGATAGATGACTCATTGACGGAAGACCATGATTCCCACTTATCCTACCGAGTGCAACCGCCTGACCCAAAGCCGACCAAGTCCCAAAAGATGGCCGAACGATTCGAATCTGAGCCGTTCAGTTAGAAGTGAGACAAAAAGACATTCAAGCTAACCGGCATGAAGAAGCCGACCTGAGAGAAGCTTCAGCCCGTCAACATCTCTAATCATACCAGAGATGTTCAGAAGTATCAAGGATTGACAACCAGGCTAACTCAATCGACCCAACCAATCTTACCGATTTGATGTCAGTCAAGCTCAGCTGACCGCAACACTGAATAAGCCTACTTGATTGAATCAGTCTTGTCGACTTGAAGCCAAACAAGCTCAGGCGATCCATAGCCGGCCTTTTTCTCCTGTGTCATTGTCGATCGGTCAGTTGTAACGATCAACTCGAAGGATTTGGGAGAGTACTTCGGAGCCGTCAAAGCAGAGCGCAAAGAGAAGAAAGCCAAAGAACAAGGAGATGCAAAGAGTAAAAGCGTAGCGTCATTTAAAACCCCTCGCCTTTATATATATATATAAAGTAGTTTTGTACAATAATTTTGAAAACACACTGAGAAAAGGATTACATCAACACAGAAATCAAAACGAGACGTGGAAAATAAATTTTATTTCTAGGAAAAAAAAGATATTACAAATTACATTTGAGCGCTAGTTTGAGAGGAAATATTTTACAAGAGGATCGTCGTCACTTCAGCTAAGACATACCCCTGCCGAAGCAACCTTTTATACAAAACTTCTTCCCTAAAATTGAACTGCCTTACTCTATCAGCTCGGCTTGGGCTCGGAGTATGAACAATATCTTCCGGACATCCGACAAATTTTAGCGAAGGGAAGCTATCTCCTCCTTTGTCCTCTCCACTTTGTTNCTGAACTGCCTTACTCTATCAGCTCGGCTTGGGCTCGAAGTATGAGCAATATCTTCCGGACATCCGACAAATTTTAGCGAAGGGAAGCTATCTCCTCCTTTGTCCTCTCCACTTTGTTCACACGAGCAAGCAACTTGTGTATCTCCTCACTTTGATGAATTTCAACCGACAAAGAGAAGTTTTCGATCTTTTCCAACAGAGAGCTATTGATTCGGGAGATGTCTAACATCCATTAGTTGCCTCCGTACGAGCCTCACGAGGACTTCCTGGGCGGTCAATCCCACCATCCTCGCTTGAGAGTCGACCACTTCCGACCGCGCCTGAACAACCACTATCGACAGTGTGTTTGGGTTCCCACCAACATTTGCCGGAGGTGGGTCATTGCTTAGGACTATTAGGCCAGCTGTGCCAAAAGACGCTGTAAAGAAAATGAGTCCATGAAAAATTAAAATCTAACAAGAAAGATCGAAGATCCTCATACCAAGAAGTCGACAAATGATGTAACTGACACAGAGCCATCATCGGGTGGCGGCAGAGCATCAACAGTTTCTTGTGCGACCTGTTCAACCGACAGGTCTTGTGCTACAGCAGAAGGTTGAGCCGACGGATCGATAGCCAGGTCGGTTGTCAGAACATTCCTTTGTTGAGGACCAAGGAATGAAGCAGATGACCCTACTGCTCCACCAAGGCAACCTCTTTTCTCTTCTTAGTGATGTTTTTCTTCTTTTCACATTTAATGCGACACCGCTCTTTCGGTCTCCTCAAGGCAACATAAAGGAGATCTATGTTGAGGGCACCAACAAGGGGATTTGGCGCATTCTTAATGACAACACTTGAAAGCCGACCAATTCAGACGATAAGGGATGTAGAGCAAATATGAAAAGTGAACACTCCTATCACAATTTATTTATGAGGATCAAATACGTGAAAATCAAGGGAGTTCAATTATCGAATCATTGACTAAGAATAAATAATATTTACTTTTTGCATTCAATTATCTTATTCTTATTGTAATGCCACTTTCAAGAAGTAAGAGAATTTTAGAAATGAAATATTTATATAAAAAATGTGTTGGCGCGGATTTCGAGGATATCTAACAGATCAGAGGAGAAAAATACAA
>JXCR01132964.1:4997-49097 GCA_002079205.1 Phalaenopsis hybrid cultivar
ATATATATATATATATATAATTTGAAAAAATAACATTTTAAATTTCGAAAATACAAGACCAGACTGATCTCATAGTCCCAGTAGTTTAAATAAACAAGAAAAATATCGCAAGTAATGTATCCATCCAGAAGGATGAACACACTACTTACTGGTAAGACTCGATTAAATAAACTAAAGATTATATGACATCCGTTTAAGTCTACAAAACCATTTTTATTATAAGTCGACAAGTTTCCCTATTTAATATGAAAGAGTTTATATTAAGCTAGGTTCGGAAAAGCTTCCTATAAGGGCAAAACCCTATAGTTAATTACATCTTAGATAACCGAGGTCACCTAAGAAAACTCTTGATAAAATCAGAGGATATTATCTTCAAGGATTTCCAAAGAATATAACTTTTCAACGAGATCGGACAAAGATGTATGAAAGGAGAATGACTCAAATTTGGAATATTTTATTTTGGAATCCAAAGGAAGAAGAACTAGGGGATATCATAGATCCTAAGGAGAACCTCGGTGACCTCCCAACCTATCCTAATGTTTAGCTTCAGTTTTGGAGAAATATTTAAGTGTTTCATCGTGCCAATTTTATTAATTAGAGCTTACATTCATGTGAAACGATCATACAAATAGCATAGAATATGTTAGGATTTAGGTTCGTTACTCGGAATCCTAAAACAAGTTAAGGCTTATATTGTATAGCAGAACCATACAAAGACCTAAAGATAAGCTAAGGATTTAAGTTGCATAAGCAAACAAACTTGAAGTTCTATGGATTGTTGTTTAATTCTAAGGACTTGGTTTAGCTGGTGTAAACATGTTTTGCTGTTGAAGATGGTTGTGCTACCCACAATGCTGGCTCCAATCTCCTCGTTGTGACGAGTTTATGTTTTCTAATGTATCAAGTTATGATGTTCAATCAAGTGTTCCCTAAGTTTATAGTTATTTAGATATTATGGGGAATGTTAAAGTTGATTAGAGCGACACCGATTAGGATCCTACGGTTCCCTAATTCTGACACCATTATTTTCTTTCGGATTCACTTAGTCCAAATGAATTTATTAAACTCAACTTAATGAGTTCCATAATTTTATTTAGACCGTGAGAAATGTCGTTAGCAATCATAGGTTACTTCTTCCGAGGGATTCCTGATCATCCGATAGAGACGTTTTAATTTAGTTGCAATTTTTATTTCATTTCATTTATGATTAAATTTTGAGTAGTCTTATATTTTGAATGTTGTTGCGTTAAATTTTATCTTGTTTTGATTTTTAGTTTTGGTTTTAGTTTCAGTTTTGTGGCTATCCTAAAGATTTCAGTTTTGACATGCAGGGTGACATAGTTATTTAACATGCAAATTTATAAGCATTACAAGTATAATATAAAAAGTGTAAGAAAAGAAAGTATTGTAAACCATAAAAGCGTACCTGTTGAGTCTTCTTGTTCCTCCACCAGAAACTTTAGTAACTTTTTCAGTAAACATTTATAATTTGCAGGAAAGTAAAGCCTATAAATAGGTTCGTCACAGGCCTACTGAATTATATGTCATAACTTGGTGGGTCTTAGTTATTTAAGTGTATAGATGATTTTTCAAGCAAGGCATAATGAGTCTAATTGTTCTTCAAGCTGTCCAAAAAAGCATGAAAAAGGTCCAAAGACCAGGCCCCGGACATCTCACAATCCCTTGAAAAATCCTGAGTTCATTCAAACTCTTTATGTTTCTTAATATCTCATTTTTATCTTACCCTTACACTCAATGAATCGATGTTCTATCCAAACCTAAGGATGGGGTAATTATCATTTGATATTTTATTTATAAATTATGTGGGTGAAATTCTTTAGGGGGAAAATTGACTTAATTAAGAAGTTTAGCTAGTTTGATTTTTGAAGAATGGGCTTGTAGTGTTGTAAAATGTTTTAAAATAATTATAGATGATTTTCTAAACTTTATTAGACAATTTTTATCAAACCTAGTTCATTATTAAGCCCTTGGAACTTAATGGGTAGATTTGCAGTTTTAAGAACAATGCTTTGAATGTTTATATTCTTAATCATTATCATGAGTCATACAACATTAATTGGGGTTTAAAATCAGTGAATTATGATCTTTCAAAATCAAACCCTCACCTTAATATCTTCCTATTTAACCGTTCTTCCAAATTTCATTAATTTAAGGAATTACAAATTTATATTTAATGAGATTAGAGTGAGATTAGTTACTACCACTTACCCCCTTTATATTTCAATCACTCAATTATGTTAATTAAGATCATTCATTGCCCATTTCCCATTTCAATTGAGTCTAAATATTGATTAAAGCCAATCCTCAAAATTATCATTTTGCCCCTAGGGACCTAACACTTCATAATTTATCAAATTTAATGCAAACGACTTCAAAATTTTATGTCACCCCACTCATGGGTAAATTAAAACATCATAGGAGAAAATGTAATTTTTCTAAATTTATTTAATTTTATAATTATTTTTAATGCAAAAATAAGGATTTTTAATGAAAATTTAATAATTCAACCAAAATAAAACTCCTATATTTAAGAAAATTATTGGAGGTTCACCTAGGTTAGAGGACCATTTAGACCAATTTTCATGATTTTTAGAGGTTTAATTTAATTATTATAATTATTTGTTTGTTTTGATTATTAATTAAATATAAAATATTATTTAAGTAGAAAATTAAATTTTATATTTTCCTTAAATCTCTCTGAGTCCATGAAACCCAAAGAAATAAATTTCATATTTTTTTATTTATAGTTTAATTATTAGAATTATTTTAATAGAAAAATAAAGAAAATTCATTTTAAGCCTTTTAAAATTAATATCTTGACTTAGAAAATTAGAAAAATTATTTTAATTAGTTTCAAGTGATCATCAAGTCAAATGTGACATTTTAGTGTGTTTTTTTAATTCTTCAATTTTTATGATTTTAAAATTATTTTTTAATTATTTAAATGCTTAAAATTGGCTAAAAAATGAAGTGTTTGTTTTAATCCCAATTTTATTCTTCTTAGGTTTCTCTTATCATAAGGAGCTCCCAAAACCAATTTGGTGATTTTTAAAATTGTATTTTAATTATTATAATTATTTTAATGCCCAAAAATGTCATTTCACTTAATTAGTCCATTTGAGTGATCAAATTAACTCCAATTGTTTTGAAATTTTTATGGGGAGTTCCTCTGATATTAAATTATAGTGAAGAATAACTTTAATATCATTTACATTTATAATTACTCTAATTTAATTTTTATTCATTTTTAGGAGTTGTTGACAATGAGGGTTATTTTTAATGAGTTAAATCAAGTTTATATTTTTCCTAGAGTCCTCTGACTACAATGAACCTACGAAAATAATTTATGTATTTTTATGATGAGTATTTTTATTTTTCTAATTATTTTATCAAAATAGGCATGATGTACTTGAAAAATAGAGATCTCTGTCTATAGATCTCCCCTAACCTGGGAAAAATTCGGGAAGATCTCTCATGATAGAGAGAATCAGAACCCCAAAAATCATGTTATGGTAAAATTTCTATGCAAATAAAGAATCTAAATAAGAAAAACACCATTTAATTAATTAAAAATTGTACATGCATCAAATATACACGAAACCATTTCCACATTATTCTCCTTTGTTTACTAAGCAAGACAGTATTTTTATTTTATTTTTCTAATTTTTTTACACCAAGATATGCATTTTCTAAGTTTTGGGAATTAAATAAATCAATTAAATCCTTATTTTTCTACTTATCTAACGCAACACCATCTCATCCTTGGCATCTCCGAGCTTTCCACGTGGAGTCTTCTGGTTCAGCGTCGTCGGACACCTCAGCACTGATTCTACCCGTAGTTCATGTTCCACTCCTCCGTCTGGCTCCATCATGACTGTTCGCTTGATACACGCGGAAACGAAAGACATCCGTTCATCATCCCCGAATCCCTAACCTGAGAACCGTCCAACTTCAAGCCTTAATATCTCTCTCGATACTCAACCAAATTAATTTGAATTTAGTTTGGTTGAGGCTTCATCCTCTGAGTGAGCCTCAATTGGGTGCTTCCAAAAGCTTGCCTTGAGTCCAAAGCGCTCCTAGATGAAGCCTCAAGCAGTGATGAAATGCCTAGGTCTGATTTCAACCAAGGCCAATTTGGGGTGTTGATCAAAGTTCACCTTAGGGTGATCTGGTGATGGGGCTTCTATGGGGGATCTTCTTCTCTCACTCAGGGGATGTTGTGGGTACAATTAATTTGAATTTAGTGGAGTCTAGAAGGATGTCCTATTTTGGGCTTGATTTTGAGCTCCAAAATTGAGCTCAATCAGTGGGTTTGAGGGCTTGAGGATGGTTGGATTGAACTTAGTGGGTCTTGAAGAAGCTCTGGGATCAATTTGGCATAGACCCTCCAAGGAATTTCAAGCTCTACCCCCTTGGTCCTGGAGGGTGAATTTAAATAGGGGGTCTTGGAGACTTCAATTGGGGCAACCAATCGGTGGCTCTAGCTGCTTAGGTGGAGGGAAGAAAGAAGCAACAATCCGATTGGGTTGAACCAGCTTGAATGGGTTCAATTTTGAGTTTTAGCTAAGGTGTAGCTTTTGGATTTGGGTTTTCCGGTAGCCGAGGTGGTCGACCGGCCAGGCTCAAATCACAATCTGACCCAGGGTGTTCATGGCTTGGTTTTGGTGAAGTCAACTGGGGTTGGCCATGTGTAAAGGTCTTGGATTGAAATGGAATGTGGTAAGAGCTATTTTGGGTCAAATTAGGTCAAGTCATGGTTTGAGGTTGGGTTCACTCATCAAGGAGGGTTTGTATGCTGAGGGAAATCAGGTGGTTCAATTGGGTTAGCATGGTGAAGTCCCCATCCAAGTGGATTAGAGCTAATGGTGTGCTTAAGTGAGTCATGGGAGTGGTTAACCATGTATGAGGGGACCACTAAAGAGGCTCCACATTTTTCCCAATATAGCATGGTGACATAAGCATGACTCATATGGCTTGCATGTAGCTTGGAGATGACTTCATGGCTTGTCTTTGGCTTGGCTAATTTTCATGAGAAGGGATTTTGGATTTATGTGGTATTTTTGGTGAATTTTGTCATGAGGCCTAATTTGGAATGATTTGATCATGAATTTAAAACTTAGAGAATGAATTTAATGAAATGGATGATGAAGAGAAAAATTATCATGTGGGCTTTAGATTTTGGCTTTTGGAATTAGATGTGGTGGGCTTGTGATTTTAAAATTAGAGGTGAATTTGGGCTAAAATTTGGGTCAATTAAATGTTGAATTTGGTGTAGAGAGATGTCATGAGGAATTTGGAAAGGGTTTCAAGTGATTTTGAATTGAATTGGAATGTTAATTTGATGGATTTAGACATATGGTCAAAATTGGGGCCTTTTTATTTGTGAAATTAGGCTTTCAATTGAATCAACTTGAACTTGTATTTAGCTTCATTTGGTATTAGGGATGTTGAATTTAGATTTGGAATTAAAAGTGAGAAAGATTGGGGTCAATTGGGCTAAGATTGAGGCTAATATGAGAAAATTGGGCCTTTAAGGGCAAATTAGAGTTTTTGGTCAAATTGGGTCAATGTGATGGTTAAAAATTAAAATTGAGAATATTTGGGATTTTTTGAAATTTTTTGAAAATTTTGGGTCATGAGGGGGCATTTTGCTAATTTTGGCAATTTTGAGAGTATTTATAAATTTGGTGATTTTGGGGGGCATCATCCCAGGTAACTCCACCTACTAAGTGTTAGAGGTTAAGACCGACATATGAAACTTCAAGTTGAGCAAAAAAGAGTATAAAATTTTTAATGTTGAGGGTTCCTTTTCTAGTCCTCTAGGAATAGTCAACAGGAAAGTCCTATGACTAGACCCCAGACTACTAAAGAGGAAAAACTAGACCTCAACAAAAAATGAGGTCAATTGACAGTTTTAGAAAAAAACAATAACATGTTAAGTAGTATTAATGTGAAGATTAGAGGCTTTGCAAAAAAGACAGAAAGTTTGAGAAATAAGGTTAAGATGATGAAAATCAGTCTTATTGAAAATAAGAATATAATCAACATAGATCTTGTGATTTATATTTAACTTTATTGTCTCTGGGCAAAAAGGTAATCAAATATAACAGAAAGTGTATTCATAACAATAGCAAATAAGTATGATGAGAGTGCACAACCATGCTTTAATCGAGAAGAAGAAAAAAATAAATCTTTTAATTCACTATTTATACTAATAGAAAAATTGACAGATGAAGTACAAACAACAATCTAATTAATAAATAACCAGGAATACCAATTATATGTAATCAATTATATAAAAATTGTCTATTAATTTTATTAAAAGCTTTCATGATATCAAATTTAACACAAATTTTAACACAAATGTGGAATTAAAACAATAAAGAAACACATTAGCAAGAATTTATCGTGAGCAATGTCTCTATCTTTAATAAAGGTAGCTTGGGTAGGATAAACAATTTTAGGGAGAATCACTTCAAATTTCTTAACCAAAAGAATAACACTGATTTGATAAAAACTATAAGATAAAGAGATAGGTAGATAGTTAGAAAAAAATGATTTGACATCAGATCTTTTAGGTATGAGCACAACAAACGAATGTTTAACTATATAGGGAAGCTTAACACTGATAAAAAAATAATTAATAACAAAAATATAATCATTATCAACAAAGTCCTAAACATCTTTAAAAAATTTCGAAGCAAAACTATCTGAATCAGGAACTTTATTGAAACTAATAGAAAGAAACATTCTTAATATACTCCACAAAAAACTAAGTAAATAAAAAGTATCATCTTAAAAAAAATAATGCTTAATAAGAAAAAATCCCCAAAAAATATTTATTATTAACATGAAGGTTAAGCAAATTAAAATAAAAAATAATAACTTCATTAATAATATATATATATACCTCATTAACCAATTTTTTTTTAATAAAATTAGAAATAAGTCTAATTTTAATTTTCTTTTAAAATTTAATATCTTCGTTACCTTTAGATAATTAAGAACATTCAAGGTCTAACTTCAGTTTAAATACAATCAAATTTCATAATTTTTAACTGATTAATTACAAAATATTAAAGTAGACTCATTTGATATGTGACATCTGACGCCACATCATTTGTGCTCAAATTGAGTTGTAATCTGGCAGCCAATGAAATCACGCCAATTGATATGTGACATCTGATGAAAAAATATATGACATCTGATGAAAAAATATTACATCAGTACTACGCACGTAGAGTAACGTGCGTAGCCAATGAAATCACGCCACAATACCCCGCGCGACACAGAAAAAAAACGGTGCAGTAACACGAGAAATATTCCCCCCTGTGTTATTCATGTGTTATTGTGTCCTGAGAATATTCCTGGTGTTATAATAACACAATAACACATGAATAACACATGAATAACACACAATAACACAAGAATAACACGGGAGAGAATATTCCCCCGTGTTACTGCGCCGTTTTTTCTCTATTTCTCGTGTTATTCAAGTGTTATTGTGTGTTATTCATGTGTTATTGTGTCATGAGAATATTCTTGGTGTTATAATAACACAATAACACATAAATAACACGCAATAACACATGAATAACGCGCAAAAACACATGAATAACACAGGGGAGAATATTCTCCGTGTTATTACGCCATTTTTTTGCTCTGCTGTGTGAGATAATGTGACGTGATTTGATTGACTAAGCATATTTTTAAGTGCGTAGTACTGATGTAATATTTTTGAGTAATCTGGATCTAATATTTGCTCCAGGTCGAAACCCTCGCCTACAGATTCGCCTCTCCTGGTTTTGCCCAAACCCCCCTCTGCACCCTCGCTTAGCCCTCCCCCTCCAGCTTTCGTGACCGAATCCTGGCGATAACAGACGCGATTAGAGTTACCTGGGAAGGCGAAGACGGGATCGCGGGGTACAGTTACCCGTAACTTCACATCTTCCTTTTCACGTGAAGCCTCCGTCCTGGCTTTAATCTGCCGAACAACAGCTAACCGAGTTTCATTTTGAACATTCAAACCATTTGGCAGGATTTATGGTAAATCCTGTGTAAATTGTGTTACCAGACAGCCCCCAAAACAGATCTGCTTCTGATTATATTCTCAAGATTATTCCTCGGAAGCTTCCTACTGCTAGATAATTGCGATGCTGTATATCGTTGGTCTGGGTCTTGGGGACGAGAGAGACATTACAATTAGAGGTCTCGAAGCTGTTAAAAGCTGCAAGAAAGTCTATATAGAGGCCTACACTTCTCTCCTCTCCTTTGGTCTCTCCACTGATGGTCTCTCCAGAATGGTATGGTTGCATTTTTCGATTTCTGTTAATGATTAATATTTGCAAGATCAAATGTAGTATTTTGTCTTTTGCTCAATTTTTTTATTTTTATTTTTTTGCTGTGGATACTATCTTTTACTATCAAGAAATTGCTTTGAATTTCACTAAATTATTTCAATAATATTTGCTAACATCTCAACTAGATCATGCATGGATATAATTTTAAATTTAAAAATAGTTTTTTTTGTTATTAAGCTTTTATTTTGTCACACAGAAAGTTTTTTGTATCATTTTATTTGGGAATGCAACACTGTCATTGTCGGGTTCTAAACCCCGGATGCAAAAAGTGGAGTGTTGTGTTTGATAGTCGACAACCAACTTAAATTTTTTGTCGAAAAATCATGACAAATGCTTTCAATTGATGCATAACGTTGGCCTATAAAAGAAAAGTATAAAACTAAATTAAGTGTTGCTGAGATGAGAATGCTTAGGTGGATGAGTAGCCTTACACTTAGAGACAAAATGCAAAACAAATATATCCATGAAAGATTTGGTATATCTCCGGTGACAGACAAGATTAGAGAGAGTTATCTTAGATGGTTTGGTCGTATTAAATGTCAACCATCTGATGACCGAGTTAGGAGAGTAGATGTTTTTTATTTGACTTATGTTTGAAGGGTAGAGGGAGACCGAAAAAGAATTGTGCATGTTGTATAAAAATAATCTTAATATTTTAGAATTAAATGAAAATTTGACACTCAATAGGACACAATGGAGAAAGAGGATTCATGTTGCCGATCCCACTTAGTGGGATAAAAACTTGTTGTTGTTGTTATTCTATTTGAGAATACAATGGATGGGGATCTTTCTTGCTGCAAAGTAAATGATACTTTGTAATAAAAAGGAAAATAATATCAAAGATTAGGATATATGTTTCACATTAGGTAAGCGGTTTCTAATAAAACATAAAGGTTTGTTATTGTATTGAAATGCTTTGTAAAGCTTATTTATTCTTGTGACTTTTCTTGCAGTTGATAATTATTGAGTCGCAAAAAAGGTGCAATATTTGAACTTAATCTATAATGAATGTTGTATGCCATTGTTTTGCAAAGAATATTTAGACACGACGATTATACTTATTTATATCAAACAAGTTAATAGTAGAAATGAATTATATTTTGTTTCACAATCATAACTTAAATCCCATATAAATAAAAAACTGATGTTTTCAATATTTCTTAACATCTGCTAATATTATCACAATATTTTGCGTTTACACAAATAAATTAGTTAGTCATGTCATTTCAAAGTGCTACTTAATTGCAGCTTTTTTCAAAGGATCATTTAATCCTAAATTATTTTTCTTCTAATTTCTTAAGCACATAAAGGTGCACATTATAAGATTAGACCTGATTTGAAATAATTAACCAAGTATGATCAAGTTATGCCCAATATGTTCCAAAACCACACCTAAGATGACTCAACACCGAAAATGGCATTTTAGTATAATAAAATTGAAAAACCAATGTCTGAGTGTAGTGTTAAATAAGTTAGGGTTCCCACATTACGGTCGGATGTGGGTAAAAAAGTTTGTCCATGAAATTAATATTAGGATAGGACCCTCACAAGTAAATTAATGGAATTAGTTGATATTTTGATTCATAGAAAAATAAATATTTTATGTATTAAAGAAACTAAATGAGTTTGAGAAAATGCTAAGAAAATTGATAGTTTGGGTTTTAAACTTTGGTGTTCAGGTTAGAGTTGTACTAGAAATAGTATAGGTGTTTGTAAAAATTAATAGAATTTGAGATAGAATTATGACCCTTAAGATTGTTGTTGATACTAAGATGTTTAATACTATAAGTGCTTATGTTGTTCAATTAGGTTTAGATATAGATTCTAAAGAATGTTTTTGGAATGACCTAGAAAGATTAATACAAATGATACCTCTTGAAGAAAAAAAATTTATTGGAGGAGATTTAAATGGACATGTCGGTAGAGTGAGAAATTTTATAAATATTCATGGTGGCTGTGGTTTGGAGTGATTAATGAAGAAAGTAGTGACATATTAGACTTTGCTTTAGCATATAATTTTGTTATTGCTAATATTTTATTCAAAAAAAGAGACGTGCATATTATTACTTGTAAGAATGAATCTAATAAAGTACAAATTGATTATTTTCTTATGAGAAAATGTGACCGTAGAGGGTAAAGATTGTGAGGCAATTCTAAGTGAGAATTTAAGTATCGATTATTAGTTTTAGATTTTAAGATTAATAGTTGTAAAATAAAGAATACTGAGATTCATTGCCATAGAATTAGATGGAGGCACCTAAAAGATAAAAATAAAATTATTTTTATGAGTAAACTTCAATATTTCATGATTTGAGATGTTAATGAAGAAGTAAACTCTATGTGGGATAAAACAACAAAACCATTAAACAAGTGGTAAAATGTATACTTGGATAATTAAAAAGGAATAATTTCTATAAATAAAAATAGTTAGTGGTAAAATAATAACATGCAAGTCAAAATAAAATATAAGAAGTTATGTTATAAAAATTGACTTAAATGTAAAAGCTTAGAGAATTGAAAAAAAATATAAAACAACCCGTAGAGTCTGAGGGAACAATTTGTGATGCTGAAAATTATGCTTTTAATGTCTTTATAATAAATTAGATACTAAAGTGAGTGAAAATTATATGTATAAACTAACCAAATAAAGAGAAAAGAAAAGTAAAGATTTAACTCAAGTAAGGTTTATTAAAAATGAAAATCTAAGAGTGTTTTTTTTAAAAAAAAATATTCAACATAGATGAGTGAGTTATTTTGATAAATATTTTAGTTAAGTTTCTGAAATACGATCGACCTTAGTGATCTTAATATCATTAAATGTTTCATTTTTACGGTTTTAGTAAAAAAAAATTGATGATACCTTAAAGAAAATCAATGGTAGAAATTCTGTAGGACCTGATCATATCCCAATTGAAATACAAAAAATATTTAGGAGATTTGAGAGTTTCTTGGCTTACTAAACTCTTTAAATTAATTTTTTTTAAAAAAAGATGCTTGAGGAGTGGATGAAGAGTATTTTGGTCCCCATTTTTAAGAATAAAGGGATGCATGTACAAGAGTGTGCACATTATAGAGGAATTAAGTTGATTTTTCATACTTTAAAATAATGAGAAAGGGTAATTGAACATAGGTTAAGACGTATTACAAAGATTTCTCATTATTAGTTTGGATTTATGCAGGGCAGGTCTATTATGGAAGTTATACATTTATTGAAAGGTTTGATGGAGAAGTACAGAGAGAATAAGGAGGATCTACATTTGATTTTTATTGATTTAGAAAAAAAACTTACAATAAGGTCCCAAGAGATATCCTTGGAGAGCTCTAGAGAATAAATATGTTAATATGATATATGTTCAAGTCTTTATAGATATGTATACTAGAGTTGTTACTTTTGTTCGAACAGAAGGAGGATTGACCAATTATTTTTCTATTTCAGTTGGATTACATCTGGGATCGACTTTAAGCCCATATCTTTTTGCTTTAGTTATGGATGCTCTTACTGGACATTTTGAGGAGGATTTACCTTAGTGTATGCTTTTTGCTTTTTGCTAATTATATCTTTCTTGTGGATAAGACTAGAGAAAGAACTCAGGAAGTACTTGAATTATGGAGGTCTACTTTGGAGTTTAAAGACCTTCGTTTGAGTAGAACGAAAACTGATTACATAGAATGTAAATTTAGTAGTAGTAGCTCTAGTGATAGAGTTGTAACTATGGGTGATCAAATTATTAAAAGGTGTGAACGTTTTAGATATTTCAGTTCTATTGTTCAAATTGATGGTGATATAAATAGGGATATTATTAGTAGAATTCAATTTGGTTGGTTGAAGTGGAGGAATGCTTCCGGTCTATTGTGTGATAGAAAAGTACCGCTTAGATTGAAAAGAAAATTTTATAAGATGATGGTGGGACCTGCCATGCTCCATGGTGTAGATTTTAGTCCTTTAAAAGAGAAGCATAAAACTAAATTTAGTGTTGCCGAGATGAGAATGCTTAGGTGGGTGGGTGACTTTACTCTTAGAGACAAATTGCAAAATGAATATATCCGTGAAAGGGTTGGTATAGCTCAAGTGGTGGACAAAATTAGAGAGAGTCATCTTAGATGATTGGTCACATTAAACGTTTACCATCTGATGATCTAGTTAGGAGAGTAGATGTTTTAGATTCGACTTGTGTTAAGAAAGATAGAGGTAGACCTACAAGGACTTGGGCATATTATATAAAAAATTATTTTAATTTATTAGAATTAAATGACAATGTGACACTCAATAGAACGCAATGGAGAAAAATGATTCATGTAGCCGTTCCCACTCATTGGGATAAAGGCTTGTTGTTGTTGTTGTACAAATGAAAAACACTTTAAGCTGATGCATTTTCTTATCGACACTAAATCACTTTATCCATTGTTAATCCTTAGGATTCACAAAGATAACAAAATTTTGTGGTTCCATATGGCAACACTAAACATAGATGAATCAACCACATAGATCCCAACACACTTTGGTTGTTACCACTATAAGCACTATTGGAAATATTGAGAGATGGAAATGATATCTATAAAATTTAGTTGAAAAAGGAGGTCAAGTGAAATTTGTTTTAAAAAAAATATTAGTTTTGATAAAATGATAGGCTCCACAAAAACTAAATGATAAAATATTTTAATTTTTTCGTTAAAGAGTTTTTTGCAATATGGCCAGAAAAATTTATTAATTTTACTACAGTGCAAGATGAGATATTTATTAAGCTTTGAAGAGTTATGAATGATATTGCAATGGTTTAGTTAGCAAATTTTTTCTGTAGAGTTTTAAAGATTAAATGATTATAGAAATATTTCAATTCCAATATTAAAAAAAAATGTTATTTACGATTATGCTAATTTTCGGGGGAATTTAACTTGTGCCATATAATAAAGTTATTAGAGAGAGAGAAAGTGATGGAGCGTCAGCTCATAAGAAATACATCAATTTGTGAGAACATATTTAGTTTTGTGCTATGAAAATTGACCATTGAAATTTACATAATTATGAGTGATATTGTAGTGATTTAGNGTAGTTCATGTTCCACTCCTCCATCCAGCTCCGTCACGACCGTCCACTCGATACACACGGAAATGGAAGACATCCATTCATCATCTCTGAATCCCTAACCCGAGAACCGTCCAACTTCAAACCTTAATATCTCTCTCGATACTTAATCAAATTAAGTGTGGTTTGTTCTTATAGACTCGTCTTAACTAGGAGAACATACCCATATGGTTGATCAAGTCTTAAATTAAGTCTATAAGCATGGATAATTAAATGAAGCTCGGTATAAGGGGAGAGTTCAATACCTTTGCCCAAGAGGTGTGGCCTCAATTGGGTGCTTCCAAAAGCTTGCCTTGAGTCCAAAGAGCTCCTAGATGAAGCCTCAAGCAGTGATGAAATGACTAGGTATGATTTCGACCAAGGCCAATTTGGGGTGTTGATTAAAGTCCGCCTTAGGGTGGTCTGGTGATGGGGCTTTTATGGGGGATCTTCTTCTCTCACTCAGGGGATGGTGTGGGTGTAATTAATTTAAATTTGATGGATTCTAAAAGCATGTCCTGTTTTGTGCTTGATTTTGAGCTCCAAAATTGAGCTCAGTCAGTGGATTTGAGGGCTTGAGGATGGTTGGATTGAACTTAGTGGGTCGGGTCTTGAAGAAGCTCTAGGATCAATTTGGTAGAGTCTCCCCAAGGAATTTCAAGCTCCCCCCCTTGGTCCTGGAGGGTGAGTTTAAATAGGGGGCCTTGGAGAGTTCAATTGGGGCAACCATTGGGTGGCTCTGGCTGCTTAGGTGGAGGGAAGAAAGAAGCAACAATACAATTGGGTTGAACCAGCTTGGATGGGTTCAATTTTGAGTTTTAGCTAAGGTGTAGCTTTTGGATTTGGGTTTTCCGGCAGCCAAGGTTGTCGACTGGTCAGGCTCAGGTCACAATCCAACTCAGGGAGGTCAAGGCTTGGTTTTGGTGAAGTCAATTGGGGTTGGCCATGTGTAAAGGTCTTGGATTGAAATAAAATGGGGTAAGAGCTATTTTGGGTCAAATTAGGTCAAGTCATGGTTTGGGGTTGGGTTCACTCACCAAGGAGGGTTTGGATGCTGAGGAAAATCAGGTGGTTCATTTGGGTTAGCATGGTGACATGAGCATGACTTATATAGCTGCATGTGGCTTGGAGATGACTTCATGGCTTGTCTTTGGCTTGACTAATTTTCATGAGAAGGGATTTTGGATTTATGTGGTATTTTTGGTGAAGTTTGTCATGAGGCCTAATATGGAATGATTTGATTATGAATTTAAAACTTAGGGAATGACTTTAATGAAATGGATGATGAAGAGAAAAATTATCATGTCGGCTTTAGATTTGGGCTTTTGGAATTAGATGTGGTGGGCTTGGGATTTTAAAATTAGAGGTGAATTTGGGATAAAATTTGGGTCATTAAATGTTGAATTTGGTGTAGAGAGATGCCATGAGGAATTTGGAAAGGGTTTCAAGTGATTTTGAATTGAATTAGAATGTTAATTTGGTGGATTTAGACATATGGTCAAAATTGGAACTTTTTATTTGGGTAAAATTGGGCTTTCAATTGGATCAACTTGAGCTTGTATTTGGCTTCAATTGGTATTAGGGATGTTGAATTTTGATTTGGAATTGAAATTGGGCAACATTGGGGTCATTTGGGCTAAGATTGAGGCTAATATGAGGAAATTAGGCCTTTAAGGGCAAATTTGAGTTTTTGGTCAAATTGAGTCAATGTGATAGTTAAAAATTAAAATTGGGAATATTTGGGATTTTTTGGGAGTTTTTGAATTTTTTTTAAAATTTTGGGTCGTGAGGGGCATTTTGTTAATTTTGGCAATTTTGAGGGTATTTTAGAAATTTGGTGATTTTGGTCAATTTAGGTAGTGGCGAGTGACTTGAAATGATTTTTGGACAAATTTGAGTACTTTAGGTAATTTTGGAAATTTTGGCAAAAATTTGGGTTGTAGGAGTATTTTGGTCATTTGGTGATTTTGGGCTAAGATGAACAAGTAAGCCATGAAGCCATGTCAAACTAATAGGAGCCATATAAGGACTCATTTTAGATGCTCAATATGCTGGTCCTAACCTTCTTAGCCAAGGGCTAGGGGTTTGGGTCCATCCATATGAGTTTTCTAAAAGGAGTCAGGAGACCAAATCAACTGCAAGTGGTCTTAGGGTTTGGGGTGTGTGAGAATGTGTAGTGTGTATAAGCTAGCCTAACCAAGACCGGACCACCCAGGGTTAGTCCTAAGGCTTGACCATCCAATGGGGACTCTCTTTGAGCTCCATCATATTGACCCCATCTGCTAAGTGCTAGAGGTTAAGACCGACATGCGGAACTTCAAGTTGAGCAAAAAATAGTATAGAATTTCTAATGGCGAGGGTTCCTTTTCTAGTCCTCTAGGAATAGTCAACAGGAAAGTCCTATGGCTAGACCCTAGGCTACTGAAGAGAAAAAACTAGACCTCAACCAAAAATGAGGTCAATTGACAGTTTTAGAAAAAAACAATAACATGTTAAGTAGTATTAATGTGAAGATTATAGGCATTGCTAAAAAGACAGAAAGTTTGAGAAATAAGGTTGAGATGATGAAAATCAGTCTTATTGAAAATAAGAATATCATCAACATAGATCATGTGATTTATATTTAACTATATTGTCTCTGGGCAAAAGGTAATCAAATATAACAGAAAGTGTATTCATAACAATGGCAAATAAGTATGATGAGAGTGGACAACCAGGCTTTAATCGAGAAGAAGAAGAAAATAAATCTTTCAATTCACTATTTATAATAATAGAAAAATTGACAGATGAAGTACAAACAACAATCTAGTTAATAAATAACCAGGAATACCAATTATATGTAATCAGTTATATAAAAATTGTCTATTAATTTTATCAAAAACTTTCATGATATCAAATTTAGCACAATTCTTAAGCACAAATGCTGGAATTAAAACAATAAAGAAGCTCATTAGCAAGAATTTATTATGAGCAATGTCTCTATCTTTAATAAAAATAGCTTGGGTAGGATGAATGATTTTAGGGAGAATCACTTCAAATTTCTTAACCAAGAGAATAACACTGATTTGATAAAAATTATAAGATAAAGAGATAGGTAGATAGTCAGAAAAAATGATTTGACATCAGATCTTTTAGGTATGAGCACAATAACCGAATGTTTAACCATATAGGGAAGCTTAACAATGATAAAAAAATAATTAATAACAAAAATATAATCATTATCAACAAAGTCCTAAACATTTTAAAAAATTTTCGAAGTAAAACTACTGAATCAGGAACTTTATTGAAACTAATAGAAAAAAAACTTTCTTAATATACTCCACAAAAAAACTAAGTAAATAAGAAGTATCATCTTAAAAAAAAATAATGCTTAATAAGAAAAAATCCCCAAAAAAATATTTATTATTAACATGAAGGTTAAGCAAATTAAAATAAAAAATAATAACTTCATTAATAATATATATATGCCTCATTAACCAAAATTTTTTTAATAAAATTAGAAATAAGTCTAATTTTAATTTACTTTAAAAATTTAATATCTCCCTTACCTTTAGATAATTAAGAACATTCAAGGTCTAATTTGAGTTTAAATGCAATTAGAGTTTCATAAATTTTAATACTGATTAATCACAAAATATTAAAATAAACTTATTTGATATGTGACATCTGACGCCACATCATTTATGCTCAAATTGAGTTGTAATCTGGATCTAATATAATATTTGCTCCAGCTCGAAACCCTCGCCTACAGATTCGCCTCACCTGGTTTTGCCCAAACCCCCATCTCTGCCCAAAACCCTCGCTTGGCCCTCCTCTCCAGCTTTCGTGACCGAATCCTCGCGATAACAGACGCGATTAGAGTTACCTGGGAAGGCGAAGACGGGATCGCGGCGTACAGCTACCCGTAACTTCATATCTTCCTTTTCACGTGAAGCCCCCGTCCTGGCTTTACTAAATCCGCCGATTCACAGGATTCAGTAAATCAGGGATTTACGGCTGAAATACGTGAAATCCTGATTTATCAAATCCACGGCTTTATTTTGTTTGAATTGATCGGCTGGCAACGTTTTAGGTTAAATCCTGCTTTAAATCCGTTAACAGAAAGCTCCTGAATCTGCCGAACAACAGCTAACCGAGTTTCATTTTGAACATTCAAACTGTTTGGCAGGATTTATGGTAAATCCTGTGTAAATTGTGTTACCAGACAGCCCCCAAAACAGATCTGCTTCTGATTTTCTTCTCAAGATTATTCCTCGGAAGCTTCCTACTGCTAGATAATTGCGATGCTGTATATCGTTGGTCTGGGTCTTGGGGACGAGAGAGACATTACAATTAGAGGTCTCGAAGCTGTTAAAAGCTGCAAGAAAGTCTATATAGAGGCCTACACTTCTCTCCTCTCCTTTGGTCTCTCCACTGATGGTCTCTCCAGAATGGTATGGTTGCATTTTTCGATTTCTGTTAATGATGAATATTTGCAAGATCAAATGTAGTATTTTGTCTTTTGCTCAATTTTTTTATTTTTATTTTTTTGCTGTGGATACTATCTTTTACTATCAAGAAATTGCTTTGAATTTCACTAAATTATTTCAATAATATTTGCTAACATCTCAACTAGATCATGCATGGATATAATTTTAAATTTAAAAATAGTTTTTTGTTATTAAGCTTTTATTTTGTCACACAGAAAGTTTTTTGTATCATTTTACTTGGGAATGTAACACTGCCATTATCGGGTTCTGAACCCCGAATGCAAAAAGTGGAGTGTTGTGTTTGGTAGTCGACAACCAACTTAAAATTTTTGTCGAAAAATCATGACAAATGCTTTCAATTGATGCATAATGTTGGCCTATAAAAAAAAAGTATAAAATTAAATTAAGTGTTGCTGAGATGAGAATGCTTAGGTGGATGAATAGCCTTACACTTAGAGACAAAATGCAAAACAAATATATCCATGAAAGGTTTGGTATATCTCCGGTGACATACAAGATTAGAGAGAGTTATCTTAGATGGTTTGGTCGTATTAAATGCCAACCATCTGATGACCGAGTTAGGAGAGTAGATGTTTTTGATTTGACTTATGTTTGAAGGGTAGAGGGAGGCCGAAAAAGAATTGTGCATGTTGTATAAAAATAATCTTAATATTTTAGAATTAAATGAAAATATGACACTCAATAGGACACAATGGAGAAAGAGGATTCATGTTGCCGATCCCACTTAGTGGGATAAAGACTTGTTGTTGTTGTTATTCTATTTGAGAATACAATGGATGGGGACCTTTCTTGCTGCAAAGTAAATGATACTTTGTAATAAAAAGGAAAATAATATCAAAGATTAGGATATATGTTTCACATTAGGTAAGCGGTTTCTAATAAAACATAAAGGTTTGTTATTGTATTGAAATGCTTTGTAAAGCTTATTTATTCTTGTGACTTTTCTTGCAGTTGATAATTATTGAGTCGCAAAAAAGGTGCAATATTTGAACTTAATCTATAATGAATGTTGTATGCCATTGTTTTGCAAAGAATATTTAGACACGATGATTATACTTATTTTTATCAAACAAGTTAATAGTAGAAATGAATTATATTTTATTTCACAATCATAACTTAAATCCCATATAAATAAAAAACTGATGTTTTCAATATTTCTTAACATCTGCTAATATTATCACAATATTTTGCGTTTACACAAATAAATTATTTAGTCATGTCATTTCAAAGTGCTACTTAATTGCAGATTTTTTCGAAGGATCATTTCATCCTAAATTATTTTCTTCTAATTTCTTAAGCACATAAAGGTGGACATTATAAGATTAGACCTGATTTGAAATAATTAACGAAGTATGATCAAGTTATGCCCAATATGTTCCAAAACCACACCTAAGATGACTCAACACCGAAAATGGCATTTTAGTATAATAAAATTGAAAAACCAATGTCTGAGTGTAGTGTTAAATAAGTTAGGGTTCCCACATTACCGTCGGATGTGGGTAAAAAAGTTTATTCATGAAATTAATATTAGGATAGGACCCTCACAAGTAAATTAATGGAATTGGTTGATATTATGATTCATAGAAAAATAAATATTTTATGTATTAAAGAAACTAAATGAGTTTGAGAAAATGCTAAGAAAATTGATAGTTTGGGTTTTAAACTTTGGTGTTCAGGTTAGAGTTGTACTAGAAATAGTATAGGTGTAATTATAGATATGAGCTTGAAAGATAATGTTGTAAAAATTAATAGAATTGGAGATAGAATTATGATCCGTAAGATTGTTGTTGATACTAAGATGTTTATTAGTATAAGTGCTTATGTTGTTCAAGTAGGTTTAGATATAGATTCTAAAGAATGTTTTCGGAATGACCTGGAAAGATTAATACAAATGATGCCTCTTGAAGAAAAAAAATTTATTGGAGGAGATTTAAATGGACATGTCGGTAGAGGGAGACATTTTATAAATATTCATGGTGGCTGTGGTTTGGAGTGATTAATGAAGAAAGTAGAGACATATTAGACTTTGCTTTAGCATATAATTTTGTTATTGCTAATATTTTATTCAAAAAAAGAGACGTGCATATTATTACTTATAAGAATGAATCTAATAAAACAAAAATTGATTATTTTCTTATGAGAAAATGTGACCGTAGAGGGTAAAGATTGTGAGGTAATTCTAAGTGAGAATTTAAGTACTCTACATCGATTATTAGTTTTGGATTTTAAGATTAATAGTTGTAAAATAAAGAATACTAGGATTCATTGCCATAGAATTAGATGGAGGCACCTAAAAGACAAAAATAAAATTATTTTTATGAGTAAACTTCAATATTTCAAGATTTGAGATGTTAATGAAGAAGTAAACTCTATGTGGGATAAAACAACAAAATCATTAAATAAGTGGCAAAAGATATACTTGGATAATTAAAAAGGAATAGTTTCTATAAATAAAAATAGTTGGTGGTAAAATAATAATGTGCAAGTCAAAATAAAAATATAAGAAGTTATGTTATAAAAATTGGTTTAAATGTAAAAGCTTAGAGAACTGAAAAAAAAACAACTCGTAGAGTCTGAGGGAACAGTTTGTGATGTTGAAAATTATGCTTTTAATGTCTTTATAATAAATTAGATACTAAAGTGAGTGAAAATTATATGTATAAACTAACCAAATAAAGAGAAAAGAAAAATAAAGATTTAACTCAAGTAAAGTGTATTAAAGATGAAAATCTAAGAGTGTTTTTTTTAGAAAAAAATATTCAACATAGATAGGAGAGTTATTTTGATAAATATTTCAGTTAAGTTTCTGAAAATACGATCGATCTTAGCGATCTTAATATCATTAAATATTTCATTTTTACTGTTTTAGTAAAAAAAAGTTGATGATACTTTAAAGAAAATCAATGGTAGAAAGTCTGTAGGACCTGATCATATCCCAATTGAAATACGAAAATATTTAGGAGATTTGAGAGTTTCTTGGCTTACTAAACTCTTTAAATTAATTTTAAAAATAAAAAAAAAGATGCTTGAGGAGTGGATGAAGAGTATTTTGGTCCCCATTTTTAGGAATAAAGGGATGCATGTAAAAGAGTGTGCACATTATAGAGGAATTAAGCTGATGTTTCATACTTTAAAATAATGAGAGAGGGTAATTCAACATAGGTTAAGACGTATTACAAAGATTTCTCATAATCAATTTGGATTTATGCAGGGCAGGTCTATTATGGAAGTTATACATTTATTGAAAGGTTTGATGGAGAAGTACAGAGAGAATAAGGAGGATCTCCATTTGATTTTTATTGATTTAGAAAAAAAGCTTACAATAAGGTCCTAAGAGATATCCTTGGAGAGCTCTAGAGAATAAATATGTTAATATGATATATATTCAAGTTTTTATAAAATATGTATACTAGAGTTGTTACTTGTGTTCGAACAAAAGGAGGATTGACCAATTATTTTTCTATTTCAGTTGGATTACATCAGGGATCGACTTTAAGCCCATATCTTTTTGCTTTAGTTATGGATGCTCTTACTGGACATTTATACGAGGATTTACCTTAGTGTATGCTTTTTGTTTTTTGCTGATGATATCTTTCTTGTGGATAAGACTAGAGAAAAAGCTCAGGAAATACTTGAATTATGGAGGTCTACTTTGGAGTTTAAAGGCCTTCGTTTGAGTAGAACGAAAACTGATTACATAGAATGTAAATTTAGTAGTAGTAGCTCTAGTGATAAAGTTGTAACTATGGGTGATCAAATTATTAAAAGATGTGAACGTTTTAGATATTTCAATTCTATTGTTCAAATTGATGGTGATATAAATGGAGATATTATTAGTAGAATTCAAGTTGGTTGGTTGAAGTGAAGAAATGCTTCCGGCCTATTGTGTGATAGAAAAGTACCGCTTAGATTGAAAAAAAAAATTTATAAGATGATGGTGAGACCTGCAATGCTCTATGGTGTAGAATATTGTCCTTTAAAAGAGAAGCATAAAACTGAATTTAGTGCTGCCGAGATGAGAATGCTTAGGTGGATGAGTGACTTTACTCTTAGAGACAAATTGCAAAATGAATATATCCGTGAAAGGGTTGGTGTAGCTCAAGTGGTGGACAAAATTAGCGAGAGTCATCGTAGATGATTGGTCACATTAAACGTTTATCATCTGATGATCCAATTAGGAGAGTAGATGTTTTAGATTTGACTTGTGTTAAGAAAGACAGAGGTAGACCTACAAGGACTTGGGCATATTGTATAAAAATTATATTAATTTATTAGAATTAAATGACAATATGACACTCAATAGAATGCAATAGAGAAAAATGATTCATGTAGCCGACCCCACTCATTGGGATAAAGGCTTGTTGTTGTTGTTGTACGATTGAAAAACACTTTAAGCTGATGCATTTTCTTATCGGCACTAAATTACTTTATCCATCTTTAATCCTTAGGAATCACAAAGATAACAAAATTTTGTGGCTCCATATAACAACACTAAACATAGATGAATCAACCACATAGATCTCGACACACTTTGGTTGTTACCACTATAAGCACTATTGGAAAAATTGAGAGATGGAAATGATATCTATAAAATTTAGTAGAAAAAGGAGATCAAGTGAATTTTTTTTAAAAAAAATATTAGTTTTGATAAAAACGATAGGCTCCACAAAAACTTAATGATAAAATATTTTAATTTTTTTGTTAAAGAATTTTTTGCAATATGGCCAGAAAAATTTATTAATTTTACTACAGTGTAGGATGAGATATTTATTAAGCTTTGGAGAGTTATGAATGAAATTGCAGTGATTTAGTTAGCAAATTTTTTCAGTAGAGTTTTAAAGACTAAATGATTATAGAAATATTTCAATTCCAATATTAAAAAAATATATATATGTTGTTTACGATTATGCTAATTTTCGGGGGAATTTAACTTGTGCCATATAATAAAGTTATTAGAGAGAGAGAGTGANTTTAGTTGAAAAAGGAGATCGAGTGAAATTTGTTTTAAAAAAAAATATTAGTTTTGATAAAAACAATAGGCTCCACAAAAACTAAATGATAAAATATTTTAATTTTTTCGTTAAAGACTTTTTTGCAATATGGCCAGAAAAATTTATTAATTTTACTACAGTGCAAGATGAGATATTTATTAAGCTTTGGAGAGTTATGAATGATATTGCAGTGATTTAGTTAGCAAATTTTTTTCGTAGAGTTTTAAAGACTAAATGATTATAGAAATATTTCAATTCCAATATTAAAAAAAATATGTTGTTTACGATGCTAATTTTCGGGGGAATTTAACTTGTGCCATATAATAAAGTTATTAGAGAGAGAGAGTGATGGAGCGTCAGCTCATAAAAAATACATCAATTTGTGAGAACGTATTTAGTTTTGTGCTATGAAAATTGACCATTGAAATTTACATAATTATGAGTGATATTGTAGTGATTTAGTGAATAAATGTTTTTAATAAAATTTTGAAGATTAAATGATTGGAAAAAAAGTATTTTAATATCAATATTTAAAAACAAGGATAATGTTCAAGATTGTGCTAATTATAAATAGTTCAAAATTTTTATCATACAATGAAGTTGAGAGTGCGTAAGGAACATAAGCCTAGAAAAATTAGATCAATTTCAGAGAANTTATTTAAAAACAAGGATAATGTTCAAGATTGTGCTAATTATAAATAGTTCAAAATTTTTTATCATACAATGAAGTTGAGAGTGCGTAAGGAACATAAGCCGAGAAAAATTAGATCAATTTCAGAGAACTAACTTTGCTTTGTGCTAGAAAAATTGATTATGGATTAATAAATTAACAGACAAATAATTTTCACATGATATTTATATAACTTTGAAAGGCATATGATCAAGTATCGTGAGAATTGATTTGATGTTCATTAAGGCGGAATTGTGTTTCAAATTTACATTGTTTTTATGAAAAATATGCATGATGGATTGTTGATGGGTTTTTAAGTAGTTGTAGAGTGATCAAAGACTTTACAATTTTTTTAGGTTTACATGAAAGATCAACATTTAATGTATATGTTTTTATATTGGTTATAACTATGCTTGTAATGAATATTCAAACCACAGTATTGTGAGTGTATGCTTTTTAAAAATAATACTATTCTAATTTATTAGACTTCTATTGAAATATGTGAAAAATTAGAAAAATGAAGAAAATATTTGGAATATACATGAGTTAAAATTAGTAGAACATGGAATGCATATATCATGTTGTTTTAGTGGGTATGATGTCAACAATTATCATTCAATATCATTTGATCATAACATGATTTGTAGGTGAAATATTTTCAAGTCTTTCGAATTAGCTATATAGAAGATTAAAGATAGAATTTTATAGTTAGAGCTATATGATTAAAATGAAGAAGTACCTCAAAGTTTTATGTGATAAAATAATATCATAGGAGTTTAAAGGTAGCTTTTATACAACTATTATAAACAGGAAATATTATATTAGTTTGAATGTTGGTTTGTGAGAAATTCAATAATATCTAAGCTGAGTGTAGTTATTACAATATTGGAGTATTAATATGCAAAATTTTGTATTAATTATTTTAATTTTCTTTTATTTACTTTTATTTACTTTTCTTTTTTCCCTTTATGCTATTTTTATTTGTTTCCTTACTAGCAGATCTTGTAATGAGTATTTATACCCCTCTTTACGTTAATAAGAAACACCCTTGCTCTTTTCTAACATGGTATCAGAGCCACGACCCTAACCTAGCTGCTGTCGGGCTCTCATTGTGGCCTGCTAGGTCTACTTCCATTCGCTGGAACCTCTGTCTCCTAGTCTAGGTTCTTGTCTCTTGCCTCCTAGATCTCCTGCTGGATGCACCGTCTCTGGAGAACAGAAAATCTGACGCCGAGATGAACCTCTGTCTTATGAGCCATCCAGATCAACCTCCCAACCGGCCGATGCCTCTCCAAACAGGTGATCTGACCGCCAGAACCTTCTTCCTCCCGGTCAGAAGATCTTTCAACAGGAACCCCTTCCCGAGGACATTTATATATCTTCCCTTACCTTACGATGCCTCAACAACCTAAGATCTTATTTGGCCTAATCGGAGTCACGAAGGACTCCTCCAGCACTGGGTCGTCATCAGAAGTTGTTCTTGATTCCACTGGAGGATCAATTTCAACATCTGTTCCTTTGCAGATCGGAGGATAGGAAAACAACATGAATTTCTTGATTACAACCCATAAAACTGAACGACAATATTTTTCTCCAATGGTTCCAATTTGTGTCCTTGTTCATCAAAGGGCGTGAGAAATTCAATTATCTCACTGGTGTGATTCGTGAACCTCCAAAGGCTGACCCAGCGTATGGACCTTGGGAAGTGGAGAATTTCATAATCATGTCGTGACTAATAAATTTCATGGAAACTTCTACTGGCCGATCATATATGTTCCTTTCATTAGTGCCCTCTGGACGACAGTTCATGATAATTACTTAGATATAGGAAATTTCAGCAAAATTTATGAGGTATCGAAAAAAATCTATGAGGCAAAATAAGGATTGAGGACTGTCCAATACTACAATGATTTAGTTGCATTAGGGATGAAATGCGACCTGTATTATGACTACATATGGAAATCTGAGGCCAACCTATCTCTCTTCCTCAAAATTGTAGAAAAGGACCACATTTTTCAATTTTTGACAGCCTTCAACAAAAATCTTGACGAAGTCCGGGGCCGTATTCTTAGCTGAGATCATCTTTCTTCCACTCTGCTGGCTTCTCTAAGTTTCGTCTCGAAAAGAGTCAGAGACTTATCTTGCTTGGTGCTTCCACTTCGTCTGTCGATGTATCCTCCTTGGTCTTTAATAGTGCTTAACCCTGGGCTAGTCACCTCACTTGTGATTACTGTGAGAAATTCAACCACACTCGTGATAAATGTTGGAAGCTCTATGGGAAACCTGCATCCAAACGTCAGTTAAATCTTCCACTGTCAAGGGTCTCGCTATAGCTATTGAATCCAACACAATACAGTCGGCCTCTACTTAGCACAATCTTGAATTCTCCAATTTTCTTAAAAGTCAAATGGAGCATATAGTCAAGTTGTTTGGATCTAGTCCTCTCTCTTCAGGTCTGTCGACCTCCTACATTCGTCATGGTATAAATCCTATGACACTGGCATATTTTGTCTCTTTTGGTCCATAGATCATTGATTCAGATGCCACAGATCACATGACTGCAAGCTCTCAAGTCTTCTTGACATACTATCCTTGCTCAAAAAAATATATTATTAAAATTTATGATGGGTCCTAAAGTTTCATTACTGGTAAATGATCTGTTGTTTTAACAACAGTTCTAACTCTAGAATATGTGTTGAACAATAGATCTAACCCTGGAGTAAGTTACATGAACCTCTGCTAAAGTGTAACATTTTATCTGTCAATAAGTTGAGTTATGACATTGATTGCATTGGTCATTTTTCCTCTGATGTTTGTGTCTTTCAGGATCGTCCATTGGAACTGTTAAGTGGGTTGATGTGTTCTACTTTTTCCAAGAGAAAAGCAGGGAGAATGATGGCACTCCACCCAATAGTTACATTTTATCTTAGCCCATTGAATGCTCTATTTTGTTGTTACGCTGTCATTTGAGTTATCATAGTTTCCAGTATCTAAAACAATTGTATCCATTGATGTTTATTAATAAAAATCATTCTAATTTCAAATGTGAAACCTGTAAGTTAGTTAAACATTATTGTGTTCCTTATCCACCCCAAAATTACACACCTTCCGCTCCTTTCTTATTCACAATGACTTATGGGGACGCTCTCGCACTCCTAGCTACACCAACAAACGGTGATTTCTTATTTTAGCTGATAACTACACTCGGATGACATGAGTCTATATTTCAAAAGATAAATTTGAAGCTGTCGTCACTTTCAAAACTTCTACACTTTCATTTTGACCTAAGTCAAAACTCTTATTCAAGTCCTTCGGACTAATAATAGCCATGAATTTTTTTAACTCTATATTAGGAGAATTTTTGATAATTAAGGGCATCCTCTATTATAGCTTATGTACATACACTCCTCAACAAAATGGCGTAGCCGAGAGAAAAAAATCGTCATTTCCTCGACGTTACTCACTCCATTATGTTTCACTCTATTGTCCCAAAACGTTTCTGGAATGATGTCATTCTTACAACTACTTATCTCATCAATAGAATTCCCTAAAAAATTCACAATTTTTGTACCCATTTAGCCGTCTTGAGATCGTGCTTTACAAAAAATTGGGTATTCTCCACTTTAGATCCTAACATTTTTGGGTGCATAACCTTTGTTCAGAACTCAGTCCCAACTCGAAATAAACTTGATCCAGGTCCATAAAATATGTTTTTCTCGAATACTCTGCCACTCAAAGGGGCATTGGTGTTTTGACCTTGCCACAAGTAAACTCTATGTTAGTATTGATGTCTTTTTTTGAAAATGTTTCCTACTTTCCTAACTCGGACTCCAGTGAGGGGGAGCTAAAGTTCTTGAACACTTTTCGTTACCCTACCTCTGTGGTTATTCCCCCTCGTAACCTACCATCGAGGATCCCTTTGTTTTTTTGGTTCTACCCACGTCTCCTACCACCAAGGAGCCCTCTGTCTCTTTGGTTCCACTAGCACATCCTCCCATTCTCTGTTTCTACACTCGACGCACTTGTTCTGATGTACCTAACTTGGAGCTGGCTAACCCCTTGTTGGACCCTAAATCCCCTTCGAACAACATCCCCAAGACTGCTCCTACTCGAAATGAAGGTACGCAATCAAACATGCTCTCTATACTGTGTCAAACTATGTTTCTTTTCATAGATTTTCACCAACCTACATAGCATTTGACCAATCTTCAACTTCCATCTACTATTGAGGCTACCTTAGCGTACTCAGCCTGGAAAGCTACTGATGAATGTCATTCATCAGAACTAGATATTGTTGATCTTCCTTAGGGCAAGAAAACAGTGGGATGCCGAAGGATTTTAGCATCAATTTTAAATCTGATAGGTCCTTTAACGCAAAAAAACACGGTTGGTTGCTAAAGGATATTCACAGACTTACGGAGTTGATTATAAGGAGCATACTCTCCCTCCAGGCTTTGATTACACCCAAGGCAAAGTATTTAGGCTGCGAAAATCCCTCTATAGATTGAAGCAAACACCACAAACATGGTTTGGGAAGGCTATGGATTCACTTAGGTTTAATCGGACACTAATCTCTTCTTCCGACATTTCCTTTTTTTTTTTTATTATGTTTTTTTTTGTTTCCTTACTAGTAGATCCTGTAATGGGTATTTATACCCCTCTTTGCATCAATAAGAAACACCCCCGTTCTATTCTAACAGTAGTAAATGGGAATTTTAATATAGAAAGGATAAATCAATAAATGATTTTGTTAAAGTTAAGATTAGAGTTGACAAGGTGACTAAAACTAGTATTAAGTGCTTTCAATTTATACAATGAAAGTTATAAAATGCATTTGCTAAATGATCAGATAAAATTAGTTTCAACGATTTTGATTGTAAAAGCGGTTCATCTAAAGTTACATGAATGTAAATTACTTAAAATAATTCATGAAGAATATGTTCAACACCTTAGGCTACACTCATGGAACAACTGAAAAATGGGGATTCACAACACTAACCCCAGATAATTGGGATAAGGCTAATGATGATGATGATACAGTACAAGTTACGCATATCTGGCAAAAATGTTTTAACTGAGCCATAATCTTTCACACATATGCAATGAAGAGTCAATGAGTGATAATTCTTCAATGTTATTGAACGCATTCATTGTGAGACTCCAAAGCAAAAATGGTGAAGTTTTAACGATATTGTAAAAGTACAAAGTCATTGGAAAATCTCCTAAAAGGAGCATGGAATGGAATCGTTGTAATAACCTTTATTTTCGATAAAACCCATGGTTGAACCAAGGAGGGTATGGGTGGCCCTAATCTCCCCTTATGCGTGGGATAGATTCACTTGCAACTTTGTATAGTTTTGAAACTTCACCCACTAATCATTTTGCACTTATGTACAGTATTGAGGCTTCACTCCACTGAAATTTACATTAATCCTTTCACCGTTCAACCATTTATGTAATGATAATGCCATCACTTTTTGTGTTAATTATTGCCATCCGATAGTGTTGTTTTTTTTTATTACTAGGTTGGTTACTCAATATTTATCTTCTAATTGGGAAAATTAGTTACGACCACTTAAAAAAGTTCTCTCGATTTGGTTGTCCAATTTAAAATTTAGGTTAGACGCTTGGTGGAAATTTGTGCCATAAATGTCACATGTTTCTGATCAGGGTGAATGATACTTATTTAATTTTTTAGTATTACTCCTGTTTCAAAGCTTGGTTCTTTAGACTCAACAATCATTGTTTCGTATTTATGCAAAGAATTATTGGCATATCTTCCTAAAATATCGTCCCACATAATCGTAACCCAATTGCAATAGAGTAATGCAAAGTGATTACATGCTTGTAAAGTATATCATGCAACTTGATGCAAGATGACTTGAGTTTAGGATTTCCTAATGCAACAAGAATTATGTGATGTATGGAGATCACACAAGGTAACATAGGGAATCACAAATGACCAAACAAACCGGCAATGTTGTTTCTTTAATGTAAACGAATAAATGTAAAAATGTGTGACCCGAAATCCAAATGATAATGCAATGATTGAATAAATTCTAAGTGAATTAGAAGAAATTTGTATAACATAAAATAAATTACCAATTGTAGTTTTGTCACTACAAATAGATCTTCACTTTTGTTAAACTTGAACAAATGAGAGTGGAATCCGAAGAAAGAAATCAAAGTGTTGATTTCCCTTAGAATTAAAGTCTTACCAGTATTGCACGTGAATGATCATATATTAAAATTGCACGCTTGTGATTATAATCTAGAAGAGATTGTATATGATCAATAAATTGCGTGATTAGAACATCAATATATAGGCTCTTCGTCCTTAGAATAGTAGATAGGGTTAGCACAGTATCAGCATAGTTTATGTTGAATTTAGATCAATTTTAGCTTTAATTTTTAATCCCACTCAGTACTTCATGATAAATGTCGAATCACACCCCCTTGGGCACAAATGTGAGTATAAAGTAATAAAGTGACGGATTGCATCCGCACAACCCCAATGAAACCAACTAGAGTTGCCGATCTCCAATAACTCACAATTACTACAAGTTCCAAGGAAAGGACAGCCTCTTGTAACAAAGAACTGTTAAAATAGTGGACAAGAGAGGTAGTAGTGTAACATAACTCATCAGCATTTAATTCCAAAAAAAACTCTGTTAACTTCTTTGGATTTCAGTGCATTACATGCATGGAAGTTCCATAAAATAAGAGAAAAGGAGAAAACTCTAATATAAACAAGGATATCAAGGGATCTGAATAGCTACAACTTTGTGAGATATATTAGCGAACAATTTTTTTCTCAATATGTTCAAAAAATAGATTAAGCATTTGAAATGATCAAAATTTTGCCCAAAATGGGCCTTGAATGCCATAAAAAATTGATTATAATGTGTAAATCGTGTAAATAATATATTTTAGGCTAATCCACTCGATATTACCTGCAGCGTGGAATCAAAATGATTTGAAATTTACACTGAAAGAAGGTTGTAAGCTAAGTATTAGATAAATCTTGAAGGGTTGATGTTGGAATTAGAGAATATAGAGATATACTGATTGAGAAGCAGCTCAGCCATTAGGCTTTTATTGAAAGAAATTGTTACAAAAAAGCAGACATAGAAGACAAGCAGTGAGTAAATTAACTTTTGATGTGTATGTATGGTGCAATCAAATTCAAAATAATGGGCTAGGATGTTATGTTGTTGGAGTGCGAGATTTTTTTGTAATAGTAATAATATTGAACAGGAGAATGAACTTTTTCTGCATTATACACACAAATGTTTACTTATTTTATAATTTCGCATCCTTAAGCTTTATTATTCATAAATTTATGCTAATATATTCTTTGCATCTTAACGAAGTAACAAGACCATTATCATTTTTTAAGATTTGTAGCTAAATGATTTACAATTTTTCTAATTTTTTTTTGAAAAATTCAGATAAATAATTTATCTCAACAAGGAGTTCTTTATCTTAGGTGATTATTAAAGAAGATCGTTATCGTAAAAAAGAGACATTATCCCCATACAATTGCTGAGGTTTCAAATTCTTTTTTTCATTAAAATCCTTTTTAAAAACACATAATAAAATATTTCAACAACATTAAATTTAATAAACTAGAAAATGTATTAATATTCCATATATGCACGTTTCTAAAATTTCTTTATAACATTCAACTCCGAGCGTTTATCACACATGCATTATTGTTAGTATTTGGGATTTTGATGTGATATTCTGTAACTCTTTTTCTTTATTGAGAATCTTATGTTTACAGGATATTTTTATTGAAATTACTTAAAGAGCCATATAATGTAATTTCTATTTGTTTGAATTTTTTGTGGGTAGGCAAAGTAAACAATTATAATGCAATTGAATTGTTCAGGGAAAATTTTGAAAGTTCTCCATACATCATCGCATCATTACTTTAATCCCAATTATGTGGTATCAACTTGGGCATGAAATATAATTGGGTTTCGGCTAGCTTGCATTCTTTATAAAAAAGTTCAATATTTGTAGGATGTAAATCTTTAAATGTGTTCTTATGTATTTGATTTCTATTTAGGAAAAGCTATATGGAAAGANCCATTGTAGTTATGAAAAATATGCATGATGGATTGTAGATAGTTTTTTAAGTAGTTGTAGAGTGATAAAAGAGTTTACAATTTTTTTAGGTTTACATGAAAGATCAACATTTACTGTATATGTTTTTATATTGGTTATAACAATGCTTGTAATGAATTCAAACCACAGTATTGTGAGTGTATGCTTTTTAAAAATAATACTATTCTAATTTATTAGACTTCTATTGAAATATGTGAAAAATTAGAAAAATGAAGAAAATATTTGGAACATACATGACTTAAAATTAGTAGAACATGGAATGCATATATCATGTTGTTTTAGTGGGTATGATGTCAACAATTATCATTCAATATCATTTGAAGATAACATGATTTATAGGTGAAATATTTTTAAGTCTTTCGAATTAGCTATATAGAAGATTAAAGATAAAATTTTATAGTTAGAGCTATATGATTAAAATGAAGAAGGACCTCGAAGTTTTATGTGATAAAATAATATCATAGGAGTTTAAAGGTAGCTTTTATACAACTATTATAAACGGGAAATATTATATTAGTTTGAATGTTGGTTTGTGAGAAATTCAATAATATCTAAGCTGAGTGTAGTTATTACAATATTGGAGTATTAATATGCAAAATTCTGTATTAATTATTTTAATTTTCTTTTATTTACTTTTCTTTACTTTTCTTTTTTCCCTTTATTCTATTTTTATCTCTTTTTTTACTAGTAGATCTTGTAATGAGTATTTATACCCCTCTTTACGTTAATAAGAAACACCCTGGCTCTTTTCTAACATGGTATCAGAGCCACGACCCTAACCTAGTTGCTGTCGGGCTCTCCTTGCGGCCTGCTAGGTCTACTTTTATTCGCTGGAACCTCTGTCTCCTAGTTTAGGTTCTTGTCTCTTGCCTCCTAGATCTTCTGCTGGATGCACCGTCTCCGGAGGACAGAAGATCTGACCGCCGAGATGAACCTCTGTCTTATGAGCCATTCAGATCAACCTCCCAACCGGCAGATGCCTCTCCAAACAGGTGATCTGACCGCCAGAACCTTCTTCCTGCCGTTCAGAAGATCTTCCAGCAGGAACCCCTTCCCGAGGACATATATATATCTTTCCTTCAACAGATGAAACCTTACGATGCCTCAACAACCTAAGATCTTATTTGGCTTAATCAGAGTCACGAAGGACTCCTCCAGCACTGGGTCGTCATCAGAAGTTGTTCTTGATTCCACTGGAGGATCAATTTCAACCTCTGTTCCTTTGCAGGCCGGAGGACAGGAAAACAACATGAACTTCTTGATTACAACCCATAAAACTGAACGACAATATTTTTCTCCAATGGTTCCAATTTGTGTCCTTGTTCATCAAAGGGCGTGAGAAATTAAATTATCTCACTGGTGTGATTCGTGAACCTCTAAAGGCTGCTCCAGCGTATGGACCTTGGGAAGTGGAGAATTCCATGATCATGCCGTGACTAATAAATTCCATGTCGACTTCTATTGACCGATCATATATGTTTCTTTCACTAGTATCCTCTAGACGACAGTTCATGATAATTACTTAGATATAGGAAATTTCAACAAAATTTATGAGGTATTGAAGAAAATCTATGAGGCAAAATAAGGATTGAGGACTGTGACCCAATACTACAATGATTTAGTTGCATTAGGGATGAAATGCAACCTGTATTATGACTACATATGGAAATCTGTGGCCAACCTATCTCTCTTCCTCAAAATTGTCGAAAAGGACCACATTTTTCAATTTTTGACAGCATTCAACAAAAATCTTGACGAAATCCGGGGTCTTATTCTTGGCCGAGATCCTCTTTCTTCTACTCTGCTGCCTTCACTAAGTTTCGTCTCGAAAAGAGTCGGAGACTTGTCATGCTTGGTGCTTCCACTTCGTCTGTCAAAGTATCCTCCTTGGTCTTTAATAGTGTTTAACCCCGGGCTAGTCCCCTCACTTGTGATTACAATGAGAAATTCAACCAGACTCGTGATAAATGTTAGAAGCTCTATGGGAAACCTGCATCCAAACCGTTAGCTAAATCTTCCACTGTCAAGGGTCTCGCTATAGCTATTGAATCCAACACAATACAGTCGGCCTCTACTTAGAACAATCTTGAATTCTCCAATTCTCTTAAAAGTCAAATGGAGCATATAATCAAGCTGTTTGGATCCAGTCCGCTCTCTTTAGGCCTGGCGACCTCCTACATTCGTCATGGTATAAATCCTATGATATTGGCATATTTTGTCTCTTTTGGTTCATAGATTATTGATTCAGATGCCACATATCACATGACTGCAAGCTCTCAAGTCTTCTTGACATACTATCCTTGCGTAGAAGAATATACTATTAAAATTTATGATGGGTCCTAAAGTTTCATTACTGGTAAATGATTTGTTGTTTTAACAACAGGTCTAACTCTAGAATATGTGTCGAACAACAGATCTAACCTAGGAATATGTTACATGAACCTCTGCTAAAGTGTAACATTTTATCTGTTAGTAAGTTGAGTTATGACATCGATTGCATTGGTCATTTTTCCTCGAATGTTTGTGTCTTTCAGGATCGTCCATTGGAACTGTTAAGTGGGTTGATGTGTTCTACTTTTTCCAAGAGAAAAGCAGGCCGAACGATGACACTCCACCCAATAGTTACATTTTATCTCAGCCCATTGAATGCTTTATTTTGTTGTTACACTGTCATTTGCGTTATCATAGTTTCTAGTATCTAAAACAATTGTATCCATTGATGTTTATTAATAAAAATCATTCTAATTTCAAATGTGAAACCTGTTAGTTAGCTAAACATCATCGTGTTCCTTATCCACCCCACAATTACACACCTTCCACTCATTTCTCTCTTATTCACAGTGACTTATGGGGACTCTCGCACTCCTAGCTACACCAATAAAAGGTGATTTCTTATTTTAGTTGATAACCGCACTCGGATGACATGAGTCTATATTTCAAAAGATAAATCTGAAGCTGTCGTCACTTTCAAAAACTTCTACACTTTCATTTTGACCAAATTCAAAACTCCTATTCAAGTCCTTCGGACTGATAATAGCCATGAATTTTTTTAACTCTATATTAGGAGAATTTTTGATAATTAAGGGCATCCTCTATTATAGCTTATGTATATACACTCCTCAACAAAATGGCGTAGCCGAGAGAAAAAATCGTCATTTCGTCGACGTTACTCACTCCATTATGTTTCACTCTATTGTCCCAAAACGTTTATGAAATGATGTCATTCTTACAACTAATCTCATCAATAGAGTTCCCTAAAAAATTCACAATTTTTGTACCCATTTAGCCGTCTTGAGATCGTGCATTCCTAACAATCGGGTATTCTCCACTTTAGATCCTAACATTTTTGGGTGCTAGCCTTTGTTCAAAACACAGTCCCAACTCGAAATAAACTTGATCCAGGTCCATAAAATATGTTTTTCTCGGATACTCTGCCACTCAAAGGGGTATTAGTGATTTGACCTTGCCACAAGTAAACTCTATGTTAGTATTGATGTCTTTTTTTAAAAGTGTTTCCTACTTTCCTAACTCGGACTCCAGTGAGGGGGAGCTAAAGTTCTTGAACACTTTTTCTTACCCTACCTCTGTTGTTATTCCCCCTCGTAACCTACCATCGAGGATCCCTCTGTTACTTTGGTTCTACCCACGTCTCCTACCACCAAGGAGCCCTCTGTCCCTTTGGTTCCACTAGCACATCCTCCCACTCTCTGTTTCTACACTCGATGCACTTGTTTTGATATACCTAATTTGGAGCTGGCTAACCCCTTGCTGGACCCTGAATCCTCTTCGAACAACATCCCCAACATTGCTCCTACTCGAAATGGGAAAGTAAGTTCCTCTAGTAAGGTACACAATCAAACATGCTCTCTATACTGTGTCAAACTATGTTTCTTTTCTTAAATTTTCACCAACCTACATAGCATTTGACCAATCTTCAACTTCCATCTACTATTGAGGCTACCTTAGTATACTCAGCCTGGAAAGCTACTGCATGGAGGAGATGAATGTCATTCATCAGTACTATACTTGGGATATTGTTGATCTTCCTTAGGGCAAGAAAACAGTCGGATGCCGAAGGATTTTAGCATCAAGTTTAAATCTGATAGATCCTTTAACGCAAAAAAGCACGGTTGGTTGCCAAAGGATATTCACAGACTTACGAAGTTGATTATAAGGACACATTTGCTTCAATTGCTAAATTAAACACTATCCTGGTCCTTTATACCTTGCAATGAATCTGGATTGGCCCTTATTCTAGCTTGATGTTAAGAATGCGTTTCTGAATGACGATCTTACAAAGGAGGTATACATGGCTCTCCCTCCAGGCTTTGACTACACCCCGGGGCAAGTATCTAGGCTGCGAAAATCCCTCTATAGATTGAAGCAAACACCACAGACATGGTTTGGGAAGGCTATGGATTCACTTAGGTTTAATCAGATACCAATCTCTTCTTCCGACATTTCTTTTTTTTCTTTATTCTGTTTTTTTTTTTGTTTCCTTACTAGTAAATCCTGTAATGAGTATTTATACCCCTCTTTGCATCAATAAGAAACACCCCGGTTCTATTCTAACAGTAGTAAATGGGAATTTTAAATTAGTAAGGATAAATCAATAAATGATTTTGTTGAAGTTAAGATTGGAGTTGACAAGGTGACTAAAACTAGTATTAAGTGCTTTCAATTTATACAATGAAAGTTATAAAATGCATTTGCTAAATGATCAGATAAAATTAGTTTCAACGATTTTGATTGTAAAAGCGGTTCATCTAAAGTTACATGAATGTAAATTATTTAAAATAATTCATGAAGAATATGTTCAACACCTTAGGCTACACTCATGGAACAACTGAAAAATGGGGATTCACAACACTAATCCCAAATAATTGGGATAAGGCTAATGATGATGATGATACAGTACAAGTTACGCTTATCTGGCAAAAATGTTTTAACTGAGCCATAATCTTTCACACATATGCAATGAAGAGTCAATGAGTGATAATTCTTCAATGTTATTGAACGCATTCATTGTGAGACTCCAAAGCAAAAATGGTGAAGTTTTAACGATATTGTAAAAGTACAAAGTCATTGGAAAATCTCCTAAAAGGAGCATGGAATGGAATCGATGTAATAACCTTTATTTCGATAAAACCCATGGTTGAACCAAGGAGGGTATGGGTGGCCCTAATCTCCCCTTATGCGTGGGATAGATTCACTTGCAACTTTGTATAGTTTTGAAACTTCACCCACTAATCATTTTGCACTTATATACAGTATTGAGGCTTCACTTCACTGAAATTTACATTAATCCTTTCACCGTTCAACCTTTTATGTAATGATAATGCCATCACTTTTTGTGTTAATTATTGCCATCCGATAGTGCTGTTTTTTTTTAACCACTAGGTTTGTTACTCAATATTTATCTTCTAATTGGGAAAATCAGTTACGACCACTTAAAAAAGTTCTCTCGATTCGGTTGTCCAATTTAAAATTTAGGTTAGACGCTTGGTGGAAATTTGTGCCATAAATGTCACATATGTTTCTGATCAGGATGAATGATACTTATTTAATTTTTTATTATTACTCCTGTTTCAAAGCTTGGTTCTTTAGACTCAACAATCATTGTTTCGTATTTATGCAAAGAATTATTGGCATATCTTCCTAAAATATCGTCCCACATAATCGTAACCCAATTGCAATAGAGTAGTGCAAAGTGATTACATGCTTGTAAAGTATATCATGCAACTTGATGCAAGATGACTCAAGTTTAAGATTTCCTAATGCAACAAGAATTATGTGATGTATGGAGATCACACAATGTAACATAGGGAATCACAAATGACTAAACAAACCGGCAATGTTCTTTCTTTAATGTAAACGAATAAATGTAAAAATTTATGACTCGAAATCCAAATGATAATGCAATGATTGAATAAATTCTAAGTGAATTAGAAGAAATTTGTTTAACATAAAATAAATTACCAATTGTAGTTTTGTCACTACAAATAGATCTTCACTTTTGTTAAACTTGAACAAATGAGAGTGGAGTCCGAAGAAAGAAATCAAATTGTTGATTTCCCTTGGAATTAAAGTCTTACCAGTATTGCACTTGAATGATCATATATTCAAATTGCACGCTTGTGATTATAATCTAGAAGAGATTGTATATGATCAATAAATTGCGTATTAGAACATCAATATATAGGCTGTTCGTCCTTAGAATAGTAGATAGGGTTAGCACAGTATCAGCATAGTTTATGTTGAATTTAAATCAATTTTAGCCTTAATTTTAAATCCCACTCAGTACTTTATCATAAATGTCGAATCACACCCCCTTGGGCATAAATGTGAGTATAAAGTAATAAAGTGACGGATTGCATCCGCACAACCCCAACTTTACCAACTAGAGTTGCCGATCTCCAATAACTCAAAATTACTACAAGTTCCAAGGAAACGACAGCCTCTTGTAACAAAGAACTGTTAAAATAGTGGACAAGGGAGGTAGTACTGTAACATAACTCATCAGCATTTAATTCCAAAAAAAACTCTGTTAACTTCTTTGGATTTCAGTGCATTACATATATGGGAGTTCCATAAAATAAGAGAAAAGGAGAAAACTCTAATATAAACAAGGATATCAAGGGATCTGAATAGCTACAACTTTGTGAGATATATTAGCGAACAATTTTTTTCTCAATATGTTAAAAAAATAGATTAAGCATTTGAAATGATCAAAATTTTGCCCAAAATGGGCCTTGAATGCCATAAAAAATTGATTATAATGTGTAAATCGTGTAAATAATATATTTTAGGCTAATCCACTCGATATTACCTGCAGCGTGGAATCAAAATGATTTGAAATTTACACTGAAAGAAGGTTGTAAGCTAAGTATTAGATAAATCTTGAAGGGTTGATGTTGGAATTAGAGAATATAGAGATATACTGATTGAGAAGCAGCTCAGCCATTAGGCTTTTATTGAAAGAAATTGTTACAAAAAAGCAGACATAGAAGACAAGCAGTGAGTAAATTAACTTTTGATGTGTATGTATGGTGCAATCAAATTCAAAATAATGGGCTAGGATGTTATGTTGTTGGAGTGCGAGATTTTTTTGTAATAGTAATAATATTGAACAGGAGAATGAACTTTTTCTGCATTATACACACAAATGTTTACTTATTTTATAATTTCGCATCCTTAAGCTTTATTATTCATAAATTTATGCTAATATATTCTTTGCATCTTAACGAAGTAACAAGACCATTATCATTTTTTAAGATTTGTAGCTAAATGATTTACAATTTTTCTAATTTTTTTTTGAAAAATTCAGATAAATAATTTATCTCAACAAGGAGTTCTTTATCTTAGGTGATTATTAAAGAAGATCGTTATCGTAAAAAAGAGACATTATCCCCATACAATTGCTGAGGTTTCAAATTCTTTTTTTCATTAAAATCCTTTTTAAAAACACATAATAAAATATTTCAACAACATTAAATTTAATAAACTAGAAAATGTATTAATATTCCATATATGCACGTTTCTAAAATTTCTTTATAACATTCAACTCCGAGCGTTTATCACACATGCATTATTGTTAGTATTTGGGATTTTGATGTGATATTCTGTAACTCTTTTTCTTTATTGAGAATCTTATGTTTACAGGATATTTTTATTGAAATTACTTAAAGAGCCATATAATGTAATTTCTATTTGTTTGAATTTTTTGTGGGTAGGCAAAGTAAACAATTATAATGCAATTGAATTGTTCAGGGAAAATTTTGAAAGTTCTCCATACATCATGGCATCATTACTTTGATCCCAATTATGTGGTATCAACTTGGGCATGAAATATAATTGGGTTTCGGCTAGCTTGCAATCTTTATAAAAAAGTTCAATATTTGTAGGATGTAAATCTTTAAATGTGTTCTTATGTATTTGATTTCTATTTAGGAAAAGCTATATGGAAAGACCATCACTATTGCGGACAGAGAAATGGTAGAAGAAAATGTTGATAAAATATTGACAGAAGCTTCTGAATCCGATGTAGCTTTCTTGGTTGTCGGGGATCCCTTCGGGTATATTTTCTTCCCGCTCTTTGTTCACCAAAATAATTAGTTGAATGTTAATGCCATGTACCTCTAGTTGTTTTGTTTGGGGCATTTACAAACAGGCACAATTCTTAAGTATTTACATATCTCACACTTAAACTTTCATATTTACACACATAGCACTCAAATCTTTAATATAACATAAAAAATAACACTATTACCACTTTTAAAAGTGAAATACATCTTTTCATGCATATGTTTAAAGCATCAATGTGCTATGCTATGTATATAAATATGAAAGTTTAGGTGTGAGTGTGGTATGTAAATACATAGAAATGGCGTGCTATGTATGTAAATTTCTCTTCACCCCCACTGCTAGATATGGTTTACTTACAAGTATTATTATTGGTACTTAGAGCAACAACCCATTCTGACTTGGTTGTCCGTGCGAGGAAGCTGTTGGTGGAAGTCAAAGTGATTCACAATGCCTCAATAATGAATGCGATTGGGGTTTGTGGTTTGCAGTTATATCGTTATGGTGAAACGGTATCCATACCTTTCTTTACAGATACATGGAGACCTTACAGCTTCTATGAAAAAATTCAGAGAAATATAGAGCTTGGATTGCATACTCTTTGTTTATTAGGTATGTTGTGCAATTATTTTTTCGAGAAATTTACATACCTAGCACACAATTTTTATGTATTTACATGCCACACACCTAAACTTTTATATTCACATACAAAGCACTTTGGTTCTTTAAACCCATGCATGATAAGGTGTATTTCATTATAAGGTGTATTTCATTTTAAAAAGTGATAATAGTTCTATTTTTTATGTGGTATTAAAGATTTGAGCGCTACTACGTGTGGAAATATGGAAGTTTAGGTATAGAATGTTGTGCTATGTATGTAAAAACCCTTTGTTTTTTATTTGACATGCAATTGTTGAGTGAGAATTTTATTTCAGAAGTCCACCAATTTTATCCAAGCTGTACAAGTTATAGAATCTAACATCAGAGCTATTTAGATTTGCTAAATCCGATTTTTTTTTTCTGGAAAATTTACATTCGGAGCTCAAAATTGTCACATATTTACATATCTCACACCTAAACTTTCATATTTACATACAGATTACTTTGTTTCTTTAAACATATGCTGCGCATTTCACTTTTATAAAATGGTAATTAAGCTAATTTTTGATGTTGTATTAATGATTTTAGTGCTATTTGTATAAATATGAAAGTTTAGGTATGATTTATGTAATTAAACAAGAATTTTGTGCTATATATATATAAATGCCCCTTTTTTTTATATTGAAATGCACTGAAAGATAATATTTGAAATTTTATGGTGCTCCTATATTGCAGATATACGTGTAAAGGAACCTTCCATCGAGTCATTATGCAGGTAAATTTCATAATTATCATTCAAATTCTGACAGATTTTGTACCCTATTTGTAGTTATTCATCTATTCAGACTAAAATTTTAGAATTTCAACCTTCTTATGGCTGTCTGTTCATTTCCAGAGGAAGAAAGTGTTTTGAACCACCAAGATTCATGACAATCAACACTGCTATAGAACAACTATTGGAAGTAGAAGAAGCCCTTGGAGCATGTGGTATTATTTCTTGGAGTTTTTTCTCTGTTTTCCATACTATTTATGACCTTTGAACCTTATGATAATCGACAATTTTTTATTTTTTTGTCATTCATTCTTGCTGTATAATTAATAGTTTGTAGTGAAGATATTTTGTATAATTTAGTTTTTCTGCCATCAGTCACTATCTGATACATTCATTCTTTATGTATAAACCTTTATATCACATACCACACAATTCTTACATATGTACATATTTAACACCTAAACTTTGATATTTACGTATATTATACTTTAGTGTCGTAATCACATCAAAATAATGTTTTGAAAGATATATTGCATTTTAAAAATGTTAATATTACTGGTATTTGGATGTTATATTTATAAATATCAAAATTTACTGGTTAGAAATGTAAGTTATATTTGTCTCGCTCGCATGCAAATCTCTAAAAAAACAATAGATATGATTAAACAGATTTGGTGTTGGCATTCCCTGATTTTGCCTTGGTTTTACGTTTGATCGTGCATTTAATGATTAATATTTATGGATTTAANCTTTAAAAAGTGATAATAGTTCTATTTTTTATGTGGTATTAAAGATTTGAGCGCTACTACGTGTGGAAATATGAAAGTTTAGGTATAGAATTGTGTGCTATGTATGTAAAAACCCCTTTTTTTTATTTGACATGCAATTGTTGAGTGAGAATTTTATTTCAGAAGTCCACCAATTTTATCCAAGCCGTGCAAGTTATAGAATCTAACATCAAAGCTATTTAGATTTACTAAATCCGATTTTTTTTTCTGGAAAATTTACATTCGGAGCTCAAAATTCTCACATATTTACATATCTCACACCTAAACTTTCATATTTACATACAGAGTACTTTCTTTCTTTAAACATATGCTGTGCATTTCACTTTTATAAAATGGTAATTAAGCTAATTTTTTTGTGTTGTATTAATGATTTTAGTGCTATTTGTGTAAATATGAAAGTTTAGGTATGATTTATGTAATTAAACAAGAATTGTGTGCTATATATATATATATATATATATAAATGCCCCTTTTTTTATATTGAAATGCACTGAAAGATAATATTTGAAATTTTATGGTGCTCCTATATTGCAGATATACGTGTAAAGGAACCTTCCATTGAGTCATTATGCAGGTAAATTTCATAATTATCATTCAAATTCTGACAGATTTTGTACCCTATTTGTAGTTATTCATCTATTCAGACTAAAATTTTAGAATTTCAACCTTCTTATGGCNTTTACAATAGCACATATCAGAACTTGTATGGCTCTTTTAATGCATTATATTGGTTCAGGATTGATGTGGCCTGCATTTTCTGCCTGTTGTGTATCACTTAGCATGATTTGTTAGGTTTAACTGTTGTAACTTATTATAATCATCATCATTATTATTATTTTTGCTCCACTAATATAAGTTGAACCCAATTCAAATGTTTATCTCTGGGTGTAGATGTAAATCTGAAAGGCCATGTTCATTGTGATGCAATTTTTGTGTATTGATATATAGTTTTTTATTTTCTGATTTATTTTAAATGGAGTATTTTGATAGTTATGGACAAGATATTTATTTTATGTCCATGTATATTATGATAGTCTTTTGAATCTCGTATTTAAGCAATATATTTCTACATTATTTTGTTATCATTATATATATTTTAAAATATTTTAAGAAAGTCTTGAGGTTGTCTTGAGCCATAATGCACAAAGAACCCTTAATAGGGCCTTGACTTGATATTTAAATATTGAGGCATGCTATGAACTATTCATTACCAATGCAACACATTGTTCTCATTGAGAAATCATTATCTTTTCCCTCAAGTCCATCAAACTTGTAGCAACCATTTTTGTGTACTCAAGATTTATGAATGTTATTTGGAAGATGAAATGGATGAATATTTATAAGTATAATTAGATTAGTTTAATGTTGTGGAGCTTGGATCATTACTCATCTTAAAACTTCTTTTTACGAGGCTGAGGTTATCTCTACATAATGTAGGACTTGTGCTTGAAATCAAAAGAAAGCATGGAATCATATGAAAACTTGAAGTCAAAAGAAAGTTTAAATATATTTATGAAAGTGAATGAAGTTTAGGATATAGCAAGATGTACAATTGAAATATATAATTGAATTTGATTTTGATTCTAAACTTCCATTAGAGGTTGAACGTAAAGCTTAAAATGAATCCACTGAATATAATCTTGAATTTAAATGATCTTTTGGAAGAATGAATTTATGTTTTGATGTGAAATTGAATAAATCTTGCATGTTATAGTCTATGATTGAAATGAGGTAATCATGCATGTTATGTGAAATTGAATAAATTTTGCATGTTATAGTTTAGGTTATTGTTAAGGAGAAGAGCCATTGATCCCTTCAATGGATCCATTCCCAAAAATGATAAGAGTGTTTCCTTAACCAAAACCATTATGAGAAATCTAACCATATCAAGGGAGATCCAAATTTCAGCGTAGGAGGAGGGTTCTTGGAGCAAGGAAGTACTAGAAGCTTAAGGGGAAGTGTCTTCTTCCTAAACATCATCTTCCTCTTCACTTCTTCTTCTTCAAATTCTTCTTCATTTTCTTCCTCCTTATTCTACTTCATCATTTCCTTGAGAAGAGTGTGAGGGAGCTTTTGGAAGAGCTTCTTAGAGGAAAAACTTTGCCTCTCCTTTGGACGAGGAGAGCTTCAT